>PVLD010021350.1:0-31657 GCA_004027595.1 Dinomys branickii | reverse complement strand
GTGTGTGTGTGTGTGTGTGTGTGTGTGTGTGTGTGTGTGTGTTCCATGCAGCATCAGGTGGATGTGCAATCCCATTTCTCCCCATTGTTTCCAGTCCCGAGGGCATGGCAAGGTCTCGGTCCAAACAGCTGCACTAATGGCAAAGCCAGGGCAGTGAGGACCGAGGCCGCAGGTGATTCTAGTGCAACAGCCTACAGTGGCCCCCAGCACTCTCCTCCCTAGCTGCTTCTGCCTGAGCAGCTGCCACCTCCTCTAGCTGCATATGTTTGCCTTTGGTGCCCCTATGCCAGGATTTCTGATTCACAATCACCCTTTTTCTTGCCTCCTAATGCGTAGGGATACAGAGATAGACAGATAGATAATAGATAGTTAGACAGACAGTTCAACTGTTTATGAGTTTATATATGTTTTATTTTTTCTATTGTCTTGAAATTTTGTCTGGGATTAGGCCACACATATTTATACTAGTCTATGCTTTGGCCCAGGCTTCATCTAATGGCACTGATTTAACTTTCTTTAACCTCAATTTGTTGACGTATAATTGAAGCATATAATTGTGGAACGTTTTTAATTCAAATCTTTACTGCCCAAATGACAATTTTTTAAAAAAATTTAAGTGCATTTTCCTGCTCAATGTCTCCTGCTGCTAAATCGCTAGTAACAACACTTTCTCGAAGGCAGAGCGGAGGTGATCCCTGCATCTGTTCACTGCTGCTGACCGAATTAAGTGAAGGGTACATTTCTAACTGCGTCCACACAGGGTCAGAAGTGAGTGTGACGAAAACTCTTTTCTGGAGATGAAGAAAGATGCTAATGTACCTACTGAAGGTGTGTTAATCCTCAAGTTAATGGGCCAAGTAGAATTTTGAAATTATTTTATCTGAAGAATTAAAGTTATATTTTGCTGAGCAAGTTATCTGAAATTAACATGGAAAATATTTTTCAAGAAAAAATAAGAATGAAACAATGGAGATAAAGAATAATGCAAGAGGAGAAGCAGGACACCGAAGGCCAAGCTATTCAGCTGGCGGAAGCAGGATTGCTTGAGCCCAGGGCTTCAAGGCCAGCTTAAACAACATGAGGCCCTGTCCCAAAATGTCATCACCACCAACAAAAATGAAAACCACCACTACCACAATAAGAACTATGCGAGAAGGATGCGAAAGCAGATTTTGTCCATGGTAGGAGAAATTGGTCTTAGTCCTCTGACCTCCGTAGCTCTGTGACTTCCTTTCTTTTCCAGCTGCCTGAGCCAGCCTGTTCCAGGGAGCAGGGCTGCAGGATTCTGCAATCTCCCCTTGTGTGTGTGTGGTTGCTGCTCTGAAGTCCTTTGCTCTCCGTGGTTCTGTTGACCTGTATGGTAGATTTCAGATTTGAAAAAAAGCTGAACAAGCTTCAGGGAAGATTATTGTTTGGAGTAAGTCACTGCAAAAAACTGCATGGTTTATCAGAGTGCTCTGCTCGCAACCGAGCATGGCAGTACAGGCCTGTGACCCCAGTGTGGGGGGCTTGGCCAGACTTTGTCTAAAACGGAGGGTGTGGTGGGATGTAGCACAGTGTGAAGGACCTGGTTCAGGCCCCAGCACTGCAAAATGATGATGATGATTTGGCTTGCAGCGTCTTAGCTTTATACTTTGATTTGAAAAGCAGTGCCTTGGACTATTAGCCACTGCAACTGATCATTTATTTCTTCACAATAAGTACACTTACCCATGTCTTGAAAGTATTGCAAAAGGAGTAAAAATATACAATCTGCAAACTTACTGTTGGTTTTCAAGATAATCATGGTGGACCAGAGGCTTGATCCTGCCTTCCTCTCTGAGGTGTGGTCCCTGAGTGAGTGTGAACTCCCATGGGGATGGTGAGACCAGTGAGGTAAAGGAAACATCTGTTCACTGGTGCTGGCCAGGGCAGTTAGAGTTGCAGCTCTGGACTGGGGATCTGGGGAAGCAGAAATCTCTGGGCAGGGTCTTCCTGGGCCCAAATACCCTGGGTGGGAATAGGAATGTGCTAAGGCCTGGAAGAAGACTCCCGAGATAGCATCAGGGGGGCTTTCAGGGTCTCCCCCGAGAGCGTCAGGGCTTCTCTCACCAAACTCTCCCCTTCTGGGTTGAGTACCCCTTCCCTCACCTTCCTGTCTTCCCTCCCAGTTCTGCCACATTTCTGCCCCTCTGCTTTGGATTCTTAGCTGTTGGTGGGTTGTAGTCAAAGAAAACAATTTTTTTTTTTTAAATTTCTCAGGACTAAGGATTGAACCCAGGACCTTCACATGGAGCTATGTCCCCAGACCCTTTTTATACTTTAACCTGAGATGTCTTGTAAGTCACTAAGTTGCCCAGGCTGAGCTCAAATTTGTAATCCTACTGCCTCAGCCTCCCAGAGTAGGGAGATTACAGGGCTATATCACCATGTCCGGCTAACCACAGTTTTTATACCTATGACACCAGTGAAAGATCTTTGCAAAAACTCCCTGATGTGTCCATGATGGGCAATACCTGTAGTGCATACATTGTTGCAACAGTGGTGAGTGTTGTTGCAACAGCAGCAAGTAGGTGTGGAGATTGTGGCATCTGTGCTACAACATGTTTTGCTGTTAAGAAACAGGATGCAACACTACACCTTGCAATGAGTCCAAGGCCAAGGAAGAGGGGAAAATGTAAACAGCTGGTCTGATCTTACTTAAGAGGGAAAAGGTGATTCAGTTTTTCATTTGTCATTTGACTTCTTGTGTTAATAACAATCCCATTTTAGAATAATTATGAAGGACATAAAAGGGAAGTGGTGCCCTCCTACATGTGATGACCATAGTTCAGAAACTGCAAGGTCTTACAAAAACCACTTCCTGTGGACCCTCCACTGTCCTCCACCTGCAGAACAGCAGGGACACGTGCAAGGAGCTACTCGGTCTTGGATTTGCACACTCTGAGCGTCCAGGTAAACAATGGCAGTAAATTCTAACCCACTGAATAAAAAGAATCCAGAATTCCATGTGGTGACCAAGTGCAAGGATAGACAATGAGGAGACAGCAGAGGAGAAGTTCTCTGCTCCTGTAGAATGCCAGCCAGTAAATGCAGAATGAATGATGGAGTGAGAAAAAAGTCCATTTGGCAACTGTCATAAAAATGGAAGAACCTAATGGATGCTAAGTCTGGAGAGTCTTTTTATAGTCTCAAAGTATCCTCCACAATTATTTATTAATTATAAAAGGAAAAATTATAACTGCACAATGGAGATGTTGAGCCACTACTTGACCAAGTAATTAAAACCAGTACCAGCAATGAGGTTCATCCGGGCATCAAGGGTGCGTCCTGCTGGGCCTGGAGATGGCTGCGTGGAGGCCGTGACTCAGCCAAGGGCTCAACAAAGCCTGGACTGTGGGCTGAGCACAGGGCATCTGTCCTGTTGTGTGTGCAGCTGTCAGTGTTAGGAAAAGGGAGATAGGGCAGAGAGCAGTTCTGGGATGGACTCCCAAATGCTGTGTGGGGCCTGATGCACAGGGAGAGGTGGCTGCAGGGGAAGTGGCCAGGATGAGGTTGGATGCTGCATGGATACCTGGGCTCCTGGTGTTGACAGCTGCACTGTGGACAAGTGACAGAATGTCTGTCCCTGGAAAACTCAGTCGCATGCTCAGGGATCCATGGGCCATGAAGTCTGCAGCCTCCCTCCCACAGTTTGGCAAAAGCTTCCAGTCTTGGGGAGAGTACTGGGCAGTCCCTGTTCTGATGCTGGACTCCCAGTGTTAAGGCTGATAGCTGTTCAGGGCAGGCTTCCCTTCAGCATTCAGACCTCTGCTCTGAGGGGCACCAGGGCCTACCGCAGCTTCGTGTGGGTGGCCTGGAGATGGCAGTGCCTGGGCTGGGAAGCACAAGGATCCAGAAGCTGTGTGAGCATGCAACTAGTGATGTGTGGGAATCACAGACACAGCAACCACCTCCTGCTCACCTCTCCCATGAAACCGCTTCCCACCCAGGCTGCTCTTGGTTACTCCTGCAATGGGGAGCTCACCCTCCAGAGAGCAGTGTTCTGTTCCCACTGTGCCTTGGGGTGACGAGGCCCTGGCCCCCAGCCCCGTGCAGCTCAGTGAGGCTCGGAGGAGGGGACATGTGGGAACCCTTACAGGAGAATACAGTCTGGCAGTGTCACTGTGAGGAGCCAGGGAGCCCCACTCTGTAGACCCTGGCCAGGTCCAACCAAGGCAGGCAGGCGGAGGAGCCAGGCACCTTTCAGCAGGAGGGAGCAGGGCACCTGGAGGGTGTCAAGAGCCCCTCAGTGGGTGGCTAGGCAAGTTTCTTTTCCCCACGCTTTCCTCTGACTGTGTCTTGCTTCTGGCCCCATCCCCCTGGCTGGACCTGCCCACCGGTGGGCTGTGGGAGGTCCTTCCAGTCTCTCCCACACCGGCAGGCCTTCCTGGCTCCCAAGTGACTTATGATAGTTAATTGTGGTGTCCACTTGAATGGAATAGTGGATTAATAGGTTAGTGGAGCACAGTTCTAGGTGGATGATTGACACATAGGGCACAGTCCAAGGAAGGAGGACTCATCCAGAATGTGGGCAGAACCGACGAATAGGGTGGTAGCTTTGATGGAATAAACAAGGAAAGAAGAAGGGCTGTTGGGGCTCTGCTTCTGCGGAGGAGCTCACCTCTTTGCCATCACCTTTGGATGTTCACCTG
Organism: Dinomys branickii; assembly: GCA_004027595.1. Lineage (NCBI taxonomy): Eukaryota > Metazoa > Chordata > Mammalia > Rodentia > Dinomyidae > Dinomys > Dinomys branickii. The sequence goes on along the minus strand of PVLD010021350.1, from coordinate 26,984 downwards.
CAGTTGCTTCAGGCTTCCAGTGAGTCTTGGGCTAGCGCTGGACTCTCCAGTGAGCTGCAAGCCTTTGAACTTAACTGAGTCCTCTGCCTCTCCAGTGTTAAGATGGTTGTTTTGCTTCTTTCTTCCCTGATTCTGCAGGTAGCCATTGTAAGTGTACCTTTTGAATCCTTTATAGGTTACATAAATATATATTTTATATTGTCTGTTCCTCTAGTGAACCCTCCTTCTATGCACCTCCTCTGCAAGGAAGACGTGACACCAAGCTCAGTAATTAGGTGTGCTATCAGTTACAGGTTGGACACCAGGCTGAGGCAGGAGGGTTCCCACCCTGGAACTCAGCCTGGACCTTGGAGACAACAAAACAGGACAGGGCAGTTGAGCTGGACAGCCCCTGGAAGGAGGAAGGAGGCCAAAGATGGCGGCCCGGGACTCCCAGACACGGGGCAGACCGGAAAGCATGGCAGTGGTGCAGGTGATAAAGTGTCGGTGGCCCACGAGAAAGACAGGTGCGGCTTGCCCCACGTCTGTGCAAGTCAGCGTTCTGTGACTGCAACAGAGCCCCAAGACAGCCAGTTTCCCAAGAGGAAAGGGTAAGGGTCAGCCCACAATCAGCTGGCCTCACTGCTTTTGGGCCTGTGGAGAGGCAGCAGGTTATTTGGGTGAGAGGATGGGGTGGAGGAAGCCCCTGCACCTCTCAGCCAGGAGGAAAAGCAAGGAAGACACCATAGCCCACCATGCCTTCTGGAGACACAGCCTTAGTGACCTATGACCCTGCACTAGGCCCCACCTCTGAAAAGGCTCCACCACATTTCAATAGTGCCACACTGAGGCCAAAATCTTCAGCACAGGGCCTTGAGAGAGACAATTAAATCTAACCTACTGCACTGTGGGGTCCCCAACTATGGATTCAGCCAACTTTAGAAAAAGCAACCGCTTCTGTACTGAACATGTACAGACTTTCTCCCACCTTGTCACTCCCTGACAATTCAGTAAGTAGCCATTCACACAGAGACCGCAGGGCAGGAGCTCATATAGGAAGCCTACAGGGTCTGGTGTCCACAGGAGGATGTGCATGTGTTGTGCGCGTGCATACACACCACACGCATTACGTGGTAGCTGCAGACTTGGTTTCCATTGGGTGGGGTTAAAACCGGCCCCTAACTGATGCCAAGGGTCCAGTGCATATCACAGAACCAGAGCGGGGCACAATGACCCCATGACACATGGAGTACTGTACACTCTAGGGGCCAGGAAGACAGGCTGGGCTGGGCTACTTTGTGAATGGTAAGCATATATCTGAGCACTGTAGATCATGTATGTTAGATTATATATAGCAATGTTTTGTGACAGGATCTTGATGCTGTATGTTGCTTGGGCTAACCTTAAACTCAGCTTTCCTGCCTCAGCCTCCTGAGCAGCTGAAATTACAGGTATGTACCATCTTGTGCACCAGATTAAAGATCTAAATGTAAAAACAAAACAAAAGCAGAAAAACAATAGGAAAAATGGTTGGGCACTCTATATAAACCTCGCCTGGGAAAGGCCTTCAGAGCAACACACACAGGAGAGGAAAGGATGGGTACACTTGGTTCCAATACCTGTAGTTGCTATAAGCAGAGAGCACAGACAGGCAGCACAGCCCCGCAGCCCCTACCATGGATGCACGGCTGGAATATGCATAGCCACACAGGGTTGGAGGAGGATAAAAGTTTGCGTGGCCAGTGGCAGGGAGCACTGAACAGCTGCAGATAACCCATAAGGGCTGCGAGATCCATGCGTAGCACCACGATGTGGGCAGGAAGGGGGCACGACATGGGAACAGGCACTTCCAGCTGAGGGGCATGGAGGTCAACACCATGTGTAGAGTGGTCATCCTACTGTCTCTGCTTACTCCGCAAGGCGGGGCATCCATTCTAGCCATTATGGACCAAGCCCATGGGCAGGACCCTCCCTCCCTCTCTCCTTCCTTCCTTTTTTCCTTCCTTCTTCCTTCCTTCCTTCCCTCCCTTCTCCCTCTCCTCCTCCCATGCCAGGATCCTCCATGCTGTCTTTATTTACACGCTGAGATGCAATTGAAAAAGAGCAGCTCTTCTTTCTTGATACAGAAATAGCTCACACAATGAATATCCCTCTAAGTGAGAAAAGTCTGTTATGAAATGATGCAAACAATGTGACGCTTGCTGTCTTCAAAAGCCCTTAAAAATTCTGGCCTGCATTCTTCAAGAACGTCCATATCCTGCAAACCCCTCAAAGGCTCTTCCAGATGGGGAAAAACGAGACACAGGACTGTGCATAGACAGATCTCTCATTGTGGACAATGTTGCAGTGCGTTAGAATGTGGACCTCAGATCTGTGTTTTAATTGGTGTTTAATAAATACACATGTTGCTGGGGCACAGTGATGTTTGCAGCCCCCTCTGAGCCCAGGAAGGGGCTAATGACAGTCCTCAGAACAACACTGGTGATAGGAAGCTTTCCTGGAAGGAGTCACCCCAGGGGCAATTAAGGAGGAAGCCAGAGCTGCCCAGAAGGGGATCTGAGCTGCTGACCACAACCAGGCTTGGACTGTTCAATATTCCAGAAAGGAGAAAAGCTCTAACCCCCTGGGTTCTCTTTATAGTATAACTTCTCATTCTGAATCCCAATCAGGAGGGAACAGAGAACTCCATTGTGGGGACTTGCAAAGTCCTCCTGTGGGGAGTGGCTCCCAGAATCTCCATCCTCCATAAATATTTGCCTTTGACCATGAGTGACCTTTGATACCTTGAGCAATAGGAGTGTGACACTGCCCCTCCCTGGACCCCTCACTCAGCATGACACCTCCACTGTAGGTGAAGGGAGTGGATCCTCACAGCAAAGTCCTTTACAGGGACATTATTCTTCCTTTTCATAGATGGCAAAGCTGAGCTCAAACCAGGAGCCAGGTGTGACACCCAGGGGCACAGAGTGTGGAGTTCAGAATGGTCCTTATGAAACCAAGTCACACTTTGCTCTTGCAGTTCCCCTAAGTCAAAGGGACCCAAGCTTTGGCTTTTAAAAATATTAGAAGCCACCCAGAGTTTCCCATCTTTTTTGGCACCTGGTCCAGAATGGCAAGGAGCCACCAGGCAGGCGGAGCTGAGTCAAGCAGTGAGCCAGGTGAGCTCAGGTGCCTGTGCGATTCATTATTCGCAGCCCTGAGGGAAGTGTTGTTAGTCTCTCTTGTGCAAAGATATCTAGACAGGCAGAGCTGTGATGTGCCCACTGCTGGGGCACAAACCTTGGCCTGAGACTTGCAGGGTCACAGACCTCATGCCTGTTGCCTGCAAACATCCCCACAAGTCTTCTCTAGAACAAGGGCAGTCCCTTGGAGAGCCACCAGGACATCGGACACCAACTCCATCACGTCAGGGGAACAGCGCCACACTCAAGACTTCCAGCTTCCCAGCTGCACCCTCCTTAGCCACGCTGCCTCTCTGTCACCTGAGACTGGGACAGTGCCCAGGCTGTTCTGACCCTTGTGTCCACAATTAGGAATGGGCAGGACCTTTGGGGCTGTGATATCTCTGTGAGATCAGGAATATGCTGAGCACGGTTGGCCAACACCAGTGTGGTGTCTCACTGGGGCAGCCTGGGACATGGGGACATGTGTCCACCCAAGGACTGTGATGCCCACAGCCTCCTGGGTACTGTGTCTTCTGCAGACCCCTTCGGTGTCAGCTATCTTCGTCTCCTAGAAGCTCGATGAATGACTTGTGGGGCTGCTTTTGAGGTCACATGGGTTCCTTGCTGCTCACCCGCTTTTGCCCACTGTCTTAACTTCATTAATGATTTTTTCCTGATTCCATTAGGACCATGGTGGTTGCCAAAGGACTTTTTTTTACTTCATCTTTCCTTCTCTATTTATTATTGGCATTTACTGGAAAGAAGAGCTTGCTGTATTATTTATTTACATCAGAATGAATCACGAACTCCTATGTTATTTGTGGATTATAATCTGTTAGTATCATCCTTTATACTTTGGTGCTCAGAACTTCCAGTCTTGGCTGGGGGTGTTCTGAGCTGGCTCTTATAGTCTTCACAGGTCCCATGGTTTGGGGTCACTTCCTCATTTTCTGGCCCTGCACAGTGGCTTAGGGGTCTAGTGTAGTTTCTCTACCCTCACTAGAACCTGCAATCTTTCTAAGGAGTCTGGATGACACCCCTAAAATTCTTTACACTGAAATCACTTCAAGTACATGTATAGCTTTTACAAGCCTGGTCCTGTTTCAGTGCGGGTATAATGAGAAGTCTGTCTCTGCATGTGTCATTGCTCCTGGGTGTCAGTTATAGCAGGGACTCACATTACATTTAGCCTCATGAACTTGTGGATACTAGCTTCATAAGGGTATCATACATTGTTCATTTGTTACGAATTTCTTATTACTACTGAAGGCAATTGTACCAGTCACCTTTCTGTTGTTGGAGTGAAATAACCGAAATACACAATTGGAAGGAGAAAAGGTTTGTGTTGGCTCATGTTTCAGTCCATGGTCCACTGGCCCTTGGCCACAGACATCATGGCAGAAAGGCATGGCGGAGAAAAATTGTTCACCTCGTGGCAGTCAGGAAGAGGAGAGAGAGACAGAGAGATGGAAGGAGAGAGCCAGAGAGAAAAAGAAAGGGGCTCGGGATAAGATACACCCTAGTTCCTCAGTCTGGGCCCCATCTCCCAGCAGCGTGTTCTGCGATGACTTTATCATCCATTGACAAGCTCAGTGCCCGAGGATCCGATCACCTGAACGCACCCCTGACCATTGTTCATTGTGCACTGAGCTCTCAATGTGTGAGCCTTTTGAGGGATGCTTCATATTTACATGGTAACATGCTGTCCCAGGCTTCCAAAGAAGCATGTTAATCTCCTAATGAAAATGCGTGTAGTCCATCTCCAGCAGTCTCCAAAGTCTTGACATTTCAGCATTACTCGAAAGTCCAAGTCCAAATTCTCTGAGATTCAAGGCAAAGTTTTAGCTAGGAGCCCTTGTAAAACTGAAAAACAAGTCACGTGCTCCCAAGACATAGCAGCACAGGCTAAACATTCCCATGGCAAAAAGGAATGAATGGCGGAATAGAAAGGAAAAGAACCAAAGAGCAGCTGAAACCCAGCAGGGCGAACGTTGAGCCTGTAGCTCCACACCTGGCATAGGGCACACGGTGGTGAGATGTGAGCTGCAGAGGGATCGGGGGCTCCTCTCCCAGGTTCTTGCGGGTTGCAGTCTGCCTGGCCTCTGCCCTGGGTCTGCTCTGCCTGCCACCCGCAGTTCTCCTTGGTGATGTTTCATTTTCTGCTTCCCAAATGTTCTGGAGGCTCTGCTGCAGCTTTGGCTTCACATACACAGTTTCATGGGCCACCCTCTAAGGGGCTTCTCTGGGGACCTCTGACCTTGCCACATATTACCCAACCTCCCAGACTTTCCTCTAAAATCTGGGTGACCCACGCCATCTCCCACAACACCCGGTCCCCTGTTCTTATCAAGTTGGCTTGAGCTGAGAAAGTTGATTAGCTCATCCATGGTCAACCACGTGGGTTTAATGCCCCAGCATGCCTATGGTATGCACACTGTCATCACTGCTATTGAATAGATGGGTAAGCTGAGGCAGGTAAGGTCACACGGTGAGACGGGTCTTAATCTGTGATAGTGGCCAGGGACTTTATTTTGAAGTGTGGGAGGTTAAACTGCACAAAATTGAAGGCCTTTTGCATGGCTAATGTTTAAGACTAAAATGTATATTGAGATTGTGTTTCCACTGCAGTTGGGCATGGGAATGGGTGCCTGGAGATGGGAAGAGAGGCTCATCCTTGAGTTTATCTTAGGGGGATTCATAGATACTCTAAACTTTCACTTGTCTCTATATGTATTTTATAAATATCTTATGTATTTATATATGTTATTTTTATACATTTACATTTAATTCACACATAAGAATATGTGTTTATGGGTAGAGTAATTTGGTTCTTGTATATAATGTCTCTGATTAAATCAGGGTAATTAGCATGTCCATCTCTTATCATTTCTGTGTGTTGAGAAGCTTTATATTCCTCTTTTTGACTTTTATAAAATGTATAATAAACTATTTTGAATCAGAGTTCCCCCCTCACATTGTAGCACACTCAGACCTAAGCCTGCTTCTAACTACTTTGGCCTCATCAGCCTCCCTCTGCCTCCCCTGCCAGCTTCTAGTGGCCAGTGTTCTTGCTGTGTCTATGACACTGACTCTGTGTGTGTGTGTATGAGTGTGTGTGTGTTGCTGAGTATTGAACTCAAGACCGTCACACTAATCTATATCCCTGGCTCTTTTTAATTTTTCATTTTGATACAGGGTCACACTAAGTCATTAAGTGGCTCAAACCTGCTGAAATGAAGTTTTTAAACTTCCATGTATGAGGAAAAACATGAAATAGGTGTCTTTCTGTGTCTGTTTATTTCACTTACAATGACCTCCAGTTCCACCCATGTTGCAGATGACAGAGTTTCACTTTCTTATGGCTGAATAATATTTCATTGTCTACACATCTATTTCTAAGTCTCAGATTCTTTCTGTGTAGAAGGGAATCAATAAGCACTGACCTCATGAGGCTGTTCAGAAGCTTGGCTGGAGATAACACACCGGAAGTGTCAAATGCCTGGCACACAGGAAGTTCCCTGTGCCTGTGAACCCTCAGCAGGAAGGGCCTGCAGCTGATTGGAGCATGGCCTGAGTCCAGATGCATGGCTATAGGGCCATTCTGACTCCTATCCATCTACACCTAGTCCATATGACACCCGGACCCAGGAGCAGGCCAACAAGGACATGGCAGCTATGGCCAGGCCCACTGAAGATGGGATGGCAGGACAACAGGACTTCTATCTAGTAGCTGGAACAAGAACAAGGACAGGAGGGTCTTGGGAGACAGCTCTTTCTGTCCTGCGCACGGAAGCCACCCCAGCCTCGGCCTGAGTGCAGAGGTCCTGGGTAGGTGGGAGATAGGACCATGTTCTTGGTGTCAGGGGCTCCGCTGAGAGGCACAGGGCTTCAGGGGGCTCTGTGTGTTTGATAACTGAGGAAAACTGAGACAGAGGGGACGCCTTGAAGCGGCATCATGTCGTGATGGACTTCAAGCCAGGCCGTCCCACTGAACTGCCCATTAAGCCTCTGGCACAGATGCTGGTATGGTGAGTGCAGATGCTCCAGCCAGAGCCTGGCAGAGGTGTAACCACCCTACACGATGCCAAAGTGAAGTCTCTTCTGTGAGGACAGAGGTGGTTCACGGGGATGGGTGCAAGTGAGGTTCTGGGGCCATTAAGCGGGGCCAAGTGGGGACCTGGGCCAACCTCCCCTGAAACTTTGCCAGCTGTCTGTGAGATGGAGTGCCAGCCCTGCAGAAGCCCAGCAGACATCACTGCTGCCACCCAGGTGGCCCCACAGTGGGAGAACAGGAGGCTTATGGCCTGCCAGGGATACCCACTGTGATAGGCAGTGGAGTTTGTGACTGTCATGGAAGCAGGTCACCTGCAGAGCTGAGGCCCTGTACTGCTGGGGGCCATGTACTTGCTTCCCTGAGAAAGAGCAGCGGAGGGAAAGACCTCTCTGGTCCTTGCTCCTCTCCCTGACAATCCTCCAGTGTCCCAGGTAAGACCACTCAGGGTTTGATGAAATTGGAGTAAGAGCCTTACCTTGCCAGTAGGCTACTACATCACCCAGTTGGTGACCTTCTCTCCTGTCCATGTGTGAGCTTGTACTGCTCAGTTTAGAGGGAAGCAAACTTGAGGGAGAAGATATCCCTGCCACTAAGTTCTCTAGTAGGGCATCAATGAGAAAACACTTACTTAAAAATTTAGAACAGGTGTGACTTAAATCCCCCTCTAGAGAACTAATTGGTGAATGAAGGATTTCATCTATCCATTCACTCATCCACCTGCCCATCCATCCATCCACTGACCCACCCACTCATCCATCCATCCATCGACCCACCCACTCATCCATCCATCCATCGACCCACCCACTCATCCATCCATCCATCCCTCCACCCATCTATATGTCCAAATTATAAAGAAGGCATTGACAATGATGTTCATAGAAAAGATATACAACAAAATTATTGGATAATAAAAAGAAGCCATGCAGTAGAAGCGTTCACAACATGACTCCATAGGTACAGAAGTCTTTACAGTCAGATTGTTTTCATTTGAAAAACTGGCAGAGAAAAAAAAAACACCAAAAGGGACTACAGTAAAGACAACACTAATTTTTGTCTGATTAATAAGATCAGATGTAGTTTTTACTTTCTTTTTACTTAGCTGTGTTTTCCACATTTTATGCAATGTGTATGTTAATTTTATTCAAGAGGAAATGCAATTAAAGCTGTTTTTGTGTTCTGTATGCTTTCTGAATTGGGCACCTTGGACCTCTGACCAGGAGAGCTGTGTGCCTGGGCAGACACACCTTCTACACGGTTCTGGACTCTGCAGTGCATTGTGAAGCCAGCACCAGGGGGGACATTTAGCATTTGGCAAACAAACAAACAAACAAACAAACAAGAAGGGAATGATGGTTGAGAAGAAAACCTAGGCAGGAGGAGGGAAAAGAGTGGTGAGGGTGAGGGTCAGGGTCTTCCCATGAAGAAATGACTTTGCACTGAGATAGGACAAAGGGAGTACTGGAATCTGGTAACCACCTATGGACATAAAGGTTGGAGGGTGCTGAATGTGGCTGCCCAGGCCAAGGTGGGAACTGGGTACAGGGAGGTGCTCTCCCTGATTCCCCCAGGGGACATAGCTGCTGGCTGAAGATACCCCTAGTGACCTCTAGCTCTCTGCCTGCTGACACAAAGGGCAGACCTGATCCCTATCAATTTATGCAGGAAAGATCTTCCAGATTCTGGAGCTCAGGTGGAATCAGGGGCAGAGGGATCAGAGAAGAGATGTTCTTGATGACCCAGGGCACAATTCCAGTTTCATCTCCAGGGGCCACTTAAAGGAGAAAGGTGACCACTCCCTCATGGGGAGAAATCAACTACCGTCTGCGCTTCCATCCATCCATTTTTCCATCCATTCTCTATCAATCCATCCACCTATCCATCCATCCACTCACCCACTTATCCATCCATCTGTCCAGTTATTCCCCACCCATCCATCCGTCCATCCACCCTTCCACTTACTCACTCACGCACCCTCTTGTCCATCCATTTACACATTCTCCAAGACCTCATTCTGTGCCAGCTGGGCCAGAAAAACCCAAATAAACCAGTCAGGGCCTGTGCCTTCAACAGAAAGCTGCCTCCACAGCCAGGAAAAGGAGCTGCTCCTTTGCATCCTGGTGCCATCTAGTGGTAGTTGTTGGCTGAGGCTGAAATAGATGTGATTGTGGAGTTGGGCTGCTCCTTGTGACTCAGGATAGTAAGAGGTGCCTCAGAAATTGCCTGTTTGGTTACTGTCCCTTCTGCAGTTCTGTGTGAGGAAAGTGGGCTTGGAGAATCCAGGGGCTGCAGAGGTCCCTCCCTGTCCACCGCACTGCTTCCCAGGGTGGGGTTGCCTGGTTTACTGCTCTTCCTGGGAGAGTAGGGCACCTTAGGATACAGGTGACATTTTATGGAGTTTACAGCAATGCTTAGTGACCTAGGAAATGTGGCCGCTGAGAGACCATTCTGTGGTCTAGATGCAGAGAGCCCCATCTGCTGGTGATAGCCCTCATAGGCCTGCAGGAGGCACAAAGTGGGTTTGGGTAGGGGTCCTAAGGACTGCACCATATGCTGAAGGCCTTGCCTGGGGAGGGTCAACCAGTGGCCTGGGGCCAATCTCCCTTGGTGCTGACCGTGTGACTGTCATCCTCTTTGACCCATGCCTAGTGGTTGCAGGAGCTGTCTCTGTAGCCTTCCAGCCCCTGGCCCCAAATCCTTTGCTCTTGGGTTGCCTACTTGTGACCCTTGTCCCCAGCCAGCCTTTCCCAGATGCCCCAGATCCAAGCATCTGCCTGAAGCTCAGGGCCTTCCCTCCAGACTGTTGGCCCTGGTCCTCACCAGTGGTTCATCAACATTGTCACCTGTCTCTGAAACCCTGCTTGGCTCTGGCTCTGCTGCTGGCTGGAGGGGGCTGACCATAGGCTGTAGCCCTGCATCCCAGATGTGGTTCCCAGTGTGCAGCTGGTTCACTGACCTCTCACCATGCTGTCTGGCTCCTGTTAAAGGACAGGAACTAAAGGGCACACAAGGTGGAGGGGAAGCCACAGAGAGGGTATCGGATGCCAATGGATCTGCCTAGAAATAGGGGCGGGTGTGAGTGACCCTTAGGAATCAGTTATCCTTATGATAATAAAATTGCTTCTCTATTGAATATGTAAGAAAATAACAATAAGTGCATAGATGTCCCACAAGAGTTCCCCAAATAAAACATAATTGTGCCAGATGCTGCCACTAGGTCCAACATCTGTCTCCCAAGATAGCAGACGCTGCTGTGCCTACTCTGGCTTCTAAATCCTCACCCCGACAGACAGTGGGTGTGGCCATAGCTGTGGCTGATGGGACAACAGGGAGAGCACAGGCAGCTCCCAGGTCTTGGGAAAGGGGTACTCCTGAGGGATGGCAGGTCCTCCACCCCACCTCCCCTAAGCTCACTGTGGCTGCAATGCAGACTGAGTGAGGGGCATCTGGGCCACGCCTCAGGAGCAGTGGAGAAATCAGGGAAAAGGGCGTCCTGATGTCCTCACAGAGCTGAGCCTGTGTGCTCTAAACAGCTGCAGAGGGATAAACGGTCTCACCTAAGTCCTTGCTAGCTCTATGACAGCAAGTGGATGAGCACCTAACCGCTTAGAGAACCACCGTGGAAGATGGATTATTAAGCGAAAAAAAATACCCTACAAAGCCAAGAAATACTGTGATCCTGGTTTTTTTGTTTGTTTGTTTGTTTTCTTTTTTGGTGGTGGTGGTAATGGGGGCAGGGCTGAGACAGGCCTTGCTATGTAGTCCAGGCTGTCATTATGTAGCCAGGCTGGCCTTGAACTCACATTGCTCCTCCTGCCTCAGCCTCCTAAGTACTAGAATGACAGGTGTGCATCACCATGCCCAACTCAAATCCCAGTTTTTCCTTAAAAATTCTGTATCTAATATGTCTACAGAAAAACCTGGGAACAGGAGGTTGGTAGTGACCATCCATGGGCAGTGATGTTGTGAGTGGTTTTAAGTTTTTAATCTGTGTGCTTTTTCTAAAAAGCCATTAGAACACTTAATTCACTGATTAATTTCACCTTTAGAAAACTTATTCTGCAGATCATAATGAAAGGAAAGTCAGTGCCAAATCTAACACTTAAAACAATCTTTCCAAGGATCATGCACTCAGGGACCTCCAAACAGCAGGGAGGGGTCATTCTAATGAGAGATGTCACAGCAGCAAAGTGTGGAAGGCAGCAGATGTGTGCTGAGCAATTACATTCACATTTGAGACAAAAAAAAAAAACCCCATAAACATGAACAGAGCCATCTCTGATTGTAACCAAACAAAACAACTTCTTGCCTAGCTGACTCTTGACCCTCACCTCTCTTTTACACACTTGCTAATCACCACCACCTGTGCATATTTTCCCACTTCGTTAGGTCCTTCTCCCTAGATGGGAGTCATTTCTAGTTTGCAGAACTTAAAAAAAAAAAAGGATGCTTCAAAAGGTCCAGTGACTCCGGATCCTGGAAGTAGCCACAAGGAGTTGGGACAGGCTGCAGGGCTGGGGATGAGCTGGGGACCAGGTAGGTCATGGGTTGCAGATGGCCACAGCCTTTCTGGATGCACTGGACAGAGTGTTCAGTGCTCTGCAGACCTTGTGCCCCTCATGCTGCCTTGCAGTGGCTCTGCTCACATGCCCTTGGCAGCAGTGCAGCAGCAGACACGAGAGAGAAGAGGATTACCCCCATGCAGCTCATGGGCTTGTGAGCCACAGCTTGTCCTGAGTGCCGGAGGACACAGGCCGGGAAGCTCCTCACTGTTGCGTGCCTACGGGCTCAGGGGCAAGAGCTTTGCTCACATCCCTGTCCCCTGTGACTGTTCCAGTGACTGCCGCTCCTCCTGGTGTCACCCTGGTGCCCGAGCTGATCCGACCTCAGCCTTCCCAGCATGCACAACTATAGCTAATATTAGTTAAAAACTCACACAGAAACATGACACTCAAGATAGAAGCGGTGTGAAAGCAGACATGGTACTTCTTGCTGCCCTGGCACACACACAGCTGGCACAAACATGGGTCTCTGTGAACACCTGCCCAAGGAGGAAGAGGGTGAGGAGAGAAGGGCATGTGGTCCAGCATGACCTCCTCCCAGTCCAGGGATGTTGGTGCCACCCTCCAACTGGCACTGTTAGACATAAGACCTGCTGCTGGGTGGGAGGTTTGGCTGTGGTGAGCTGCATGTGTCTCCTGGACAGATACCCCATCATCTGAAGACCTGAGGGTTTTGTTTCCCAGAGCATCTCCTGGAGGTCAGCAGCCCATGGCTGGTGCCACCAGCTCTGGAAGGAACAGAGGTGAAGGCAGAGACAGGCGAATGGGGTGGGTCCTTGCGTGTCACCAAGGGAGCAGACAGCAGGGCCAGAGGATGGAATTCAGAGAGACCAGTGTCCCTGTGGGGTGGCGCCTGACCATGAGTAGCAGTGAGTACCTTCATGTCTGCCACGTGTCAGGTCAGCTACCCAAAGCCAGGCACTGTCAATAAAGGAGGTTTAAGAAGCCAGATTTGACCCTGAGTCCCCTAAGTCAAAACCCACCCTCCCACTGGGGCTACTGACAGAATCCAAGTCCGTTAGACACAGGAGGCTGTGTTGTGTTTACTAATCATTCATGTAGCAAGCTTACTTCATTCGTTCAATAGTCATTTCAATTAAATTCTGCACATTTATTGAGCACTTAGCCTGGCAGAGCAGCTGTGATCATTTTAAGGGAACATGTCTTACTTCAGAAGGTGCAGCAAGGAGTGGGGGCCTCGGGCTGAGGGGCTGGGCACCACCTTGCTTGTGCTGCCCCCATCCCAAACCCTCATTCCCCAGCACCCTGTACAGTCTCACTGAGTCTCAGGGAGAACTGCTTCACACTCAGGAGTTGACCTTGAAAGCTATCTTTTTCCTGAAGGTTTATTGGTGAGATAATTTAGACCTGGAGACTGAAATCTTCCTTCTATTTTTGGATGGATCAGATTTGAAATTTCCTTGGATTGATTTAGTTTTCTTATTAGCAATTCATTACTGCATCTTAATAATATTCAGCTGGACTTATCCACGAAGGGTATAGGAAACGATTTTGCTCTGCATTGATGAAGGGAGAGTCACTGGAGCAGTGGGCATTGGCAGGATGCATCCAGGTGGGTATGGACTCCAGTCCTGGGGTCTCACTATGGCTGGAACTGGGAAGTGGGGCGCCGACAGCAGATCTGAGCCCCATGCAGATCTTGGACTCTGGGCAAGTGCTGGGGCCAGGGCACACTGTCTGGCTTTGCTCTGTCTGAATCCCAGGTGTGCACAGAGGACAGGAGTCCCTTGGCAGGGGGAGGGGTACATTCTGAAAGCTGCATTTCCAGCGGCCCTCAAGTCCCTGCCTCCATTCCTAGCTAGGTCTGTGTCCCCTGTTCATCTAGCACAGAGCAGTGCTACAGAAACATTTGCTGAAATGGACTGGCATAGACCCCTTCGATGTCCCCTGAGAGCTTCAGGTGCTCAGAGGCAAGGCCGGTGGAGGTGACTGGATTATGGGGCTCACAGCCGACTTGCCCTTAGGAGGTAGGGTCTGGTTGGGAGAGGCAGGTCCCTAGGGGTGTGGCCTGGAAGGGATCATTTCCCTCCCCAGCTCCTCCCTTACCTCTGCTTCCCGTCTCTGACAGTTCTCTGCCATGTTCTCTGTCATGCAGTCCTGCTTTGGAGCCAGCTGACCGTAGACTGCAACTGAGAGCCAAAATAAACCTCTTCTTAAAGCTGTGGGTGTTACATATCGTATCTCAGTAATAAAGTGACTAAAACCCTGAAATACCAGAGGTGCAGACTCAGTTTCCCTCCACACACCCCTTTACCATTCTTATTTTTGACAGGAAGTCACCACCTGTGTAGAAATAGTAAGCACCACCCAGAATCGATGTCAGGGGTAGGAAAGCCAGGTGGGTCACATGGTTGTCAGGATGCACAGTGCCAGGGCTGGCTCTGCTGGAGGAGAGAGGTGTGCAGTGATGAGGCCTATGGTCAAGCTATCAAAGTTCCTATAGCATTCCTGTAACCAAACAGCACCTGTAATCCAGCTTAGTGGCCCTCAGGCAAGACTTTCTGGCTGAATATGTATACAGAAAAAGGGCCAAGGGACCGGACAGTGAAGTGTGGAGCAGGAGTCCTGGAAGGACGGAAGCTGGCTGTGAAAGGGTGAGGTGTGGCCCCAGGGTGCTCTCCCCATCGTGGCACTGCTTTGGCCACAGGCAGCCATCCTGAGCACGGTCAGGAGATTCAGGTGCTGTCTGCAGGTTCACAAAGCACGTTTCCAGGAGGGTGGCTCCCAGTGGGAGCCAGACCCATAATAGCTCAAGGCGGTAACGATGATGGTGATAATAAACAGTCCTAGCGGCGTGCGTGCGTGGACTGACTGCTTTGTGCTGGGCTTTGTATTTAGCATTGTCCTTTCAAACTTTTTTCTTTATTTTTAAATAGTTGTTTTTTAAAGAACAGTTTTCTATGAAAAGAAAAACTGAGCAAAAACTACAGAGTTCCCATTCACCCCTGACAGGTACCCATCGTCTCCTGTGACCCACGGTTAGCCCTGGAGCGGTCCATTTGCTGCAGTGATGAATCTGCGGTCACCTGGTGTCATCACTGGGTCCCTGGTGTACTATATTCATGTGTGGGGCTGGACAGGTGTCCACCATCACTGTGGGATGCAGAATGGTTTGAATGTCCTGCCATGGTATTTTCAAGCCCTTCCCTTCCCAGCATATGATGTACCATGGCTGTTCCACTTCAAGAATGAGGCACAGAGGTCCTCAGAGAATAAGTGCTGGGCTCCAGTTCACCCAGCTCCTGTGACCAGAACCTGCATGGCTGGAGCTAGGGATGTGTACATCCTCTGGGCAGCTGCCTCCCATGTATCCTATTCTTTCCTTGGGGAGGTTGGGAATCCAGAATCACCCTCCAAGGTCAGCAGCAAGACAGGGCCAGAAGCTGGACCTGGGCTGTGGAGCCAGGGACCACAGGGCATCCGCATGGTCCTGTAGCCCCTGGACAGTCACAGGTGAATTTAGGGAGCATGGCTTGCATTTGAGCTGCTGCTATTACTTTTACATGACAGTAAAAGTAGTGTATGATGGGGAATTTCCAAGATAATAAAATGCACATCTATCCCTCAATATATCTATCTATCCATACACATGCACACACACACACACACACACACACACACACACACACACACATACATCCATAAGTCCCCTGTTCATCTGGAATTTCAATTAGGTTCTTCCTTTTTAAAAACATATTCTATCATGTTTAGCAAACACAGTTTTACTGGCAACTTCCAAAACTCTGATATGCAAGGAGATTTGCAGATAAGCAGTACTCACACCAAGCACACCCACGTTCTTCCTCTGTGCTGGAGGGATGGGTGGTCACTGGGGATTATACTGAGAATCTTTTTTAAAACAAATTAGCATCAAAACAACAGTACAAATCATACAAATCCTCCCAAAACACATAGTTAAGAATCTAATGTGGTTTTTTCTTTTCCCTGTTAATTGAAGTATGTTGTCTACTTTACCCCATTATTATGGATTTAAATCATGTTTATGGAAATTGCTTTTGCTAAGAAAAATTTTGAGCAGGAGGATGGAAAAATCTCTTCTGGGCACTGTTAAGATGTCAAGTCCAACACATGTTCAGGTATTTGGGCTCAGATATGTGCACCAAGTGTGTCCAAATGTTTCCCCAATTTTCCTAAAGCAGTACTAATGCTAAGCAAAGAATTCTGTGTGTGGTGGTGGAGCTCTCGAACCTGAGCTTCAAGCCCCTGCATTTTCTAAGGATTTAGGGTTCTTTTCAGGAATCAATTTCGAATGACTCATACTTCAGCTGAGAATAACTGAAGGCTTGCATGGATAGATGCTCTCATTCCCAGCATCTTATTGCTGCTCTCAGTGTTTTCGTGATGACAGTTCTCTTTCATAGAACTGGCTTAAAATTAGAAAAATCAAACACACATTAGAGAAAGCAGATTTACTCTATTAATTGATACAGAGAAGTAAAGCTCCCACCACCTGGGCAGGAGCCCTGTGCTTCCCTAGCAGACTGCCAGGGTCCTGGGCCTGGGGCACCAGTGGTCACTCACTGGGCCCAGGCTGGAGCTGAGTGCCCTCAGGAACAGAGCCCTGAATTCCAGCAGCAGGGATGTGCGCCCCAGGTAGCTGTCTGCAACACATCTGCCTACAAGTCCTGGGCTGTGTGTGCTGCTCGTCCCACTTTAATTTTTTAAACATGAGTAAAACTGAAAGCTGAATTCCCTGCTCAGTTCTGGCTTCTCCCTATTCTGCTGGACAGAAGGAAACGTGGGGTACCCTACATGGTGACCAGAAAACGATTCTTACAGAAAAGACAACTTCTGTATTGGCCACAGATTAAACAGGGGAAGTGGGAGCCTCCAGGACAGTAGCTGTCTCCTTGCAGAGGCCAGAAGCCACCCTGGAGGGGTGGGGAGGGTGAGCAATAAGAGAATCTGTTGAAATATGACTCCGTGGTTTTAACTTTAAATAAGCATTTCCGTCCTAATAGAAGCCCCTCTAAGGTCTCCTGCAGCTTTGATTTTGGAACACGTCACATTCCTCATTAAAGCAATCACTGTTAAAACATAAAGCAACACAGGATTTATTTCTTCATTAAACTGATGATCCGTATATAAAGCCAATTAACATTATGAGCCTGGTGAACGTCAAGTGTAAAGAGGTTGGAGAAAATTAAAAGCAGTCACCTTGGTCTTTAGATAAAGAAAGTACACTTTCAGGTTGTAAATTATCAGAGTGTCCAAGCGGGACAGATCCGCAAATTTGGTTAATTGGAAAATACATTTTACAGCACAAGAATTAAGGGAAAAATGACCGTTTCATTATTAAAGCTTGTGTGCGGGGAGGGGTAGTGACTACCTATCAGTCACTTTCTCCAGGGTCCTGAGTACAGGCGACCATCAGGGGCAATAAAATGGCTCTGATCACAGTTCGCGGAGCTTTCCTTTCTGCGGTTCTTGGGTGGCTCACTGATGTTTTGTGAACACCTGGCCCCGCGGCTCGGGCGCGGACCGCGATGCGAGAGGCCGCAGGAACTCAGCGCCTGGAGCAGCCGGGTGCGCAGCGGCGTCTCCCCGACCGGTGTCTCCTTGTCCAGCCTAGGCTGCCAGGCTTGCATCGAGTGCCGCGGGGGGATGGGGTGGGGCCGGGCCAGGCTGCGCGGGGCCGTGGGACGATTCCTGGCGGAGCCGCCTGGCCCGACCGCACAACGACTACAGAGTCGGAGTTCGGTCCCCGCCCTGAGCGCTGAGCGCGCGTCCCAAGTAACTTTGCAGACTGGGGCCAGAACGGACCTGGTTGGCCCCGAAACGCCGGAGCTTCCCGCCTCCGAAGCACAGGGAGCCGAGAGCCCGGGGACCTGCTTCTTTCCTGGCTTTAAATCCGGGTGGGTCTGAGCGCACGCCGCTGTCCAGGGTTCTGATCCGCCGCGTCGCCCGGGCAGCGCGCTGCTCAGCGACCCGAACACGTCTTGTGCTTGTCCAGTCCCCCGGACACGTCTGGGCCTTGACAGGACCCTGCATCGGGCGATGTCAGGGATGGGAGCTGAGAGCGAGGCGTGGACCCTCTCGGTTTCTGGGGCCCCTGAAGCGGCTGGCTTTGGGTCGCCGCGCCTGTTCCGATGTGCCCCGGGCGTCTTGGCGGAGCCCCAGAGGCCCCCTCCTCACCCTGCTTCCCAGCGTGCGCAGCGGGGAGCTGCAGCCGGGGGCGGGGGGCGCCCAAGAGGCTTTTTGCAGACTCCGGAGCTCAAGGGGGGCTTCCAGCCCAGGAGAAGGGCTACGGAGAGCAGGAGTCCTTTGAGGGACGCTGGGAGAGACAGCGACAGCGCCGAGGCTGAGGCCGGGCAGGCTCCCAGCTCCAGCCCTCTCCCGGGATGTGACCGCAGTGTGACCGCCGGCCTAGTACCACCTCACGAATCCCGGGCGCCCTCCTCCTGCTCCGGCAGCCCAGCTTGCGAACCTAGGGGCCCCGGCGGAACTGGAGCCTGTGTTTCTCCGCTCGGAACCGAGCCGGTGTTTCCACGGCACTCGGCTCGCTGCAGAGCAGACTGCCTGCTCCCGGTGGCCAAGCCCGGGAACCTCCGCTCCGAAACGCAGGCCCCGACTTGCCTGGGCCCGGGGCGCCGTGTTGTCCTCAGAGTCCACGTACGGTCCGGGGCCCCAACCCCGCGCCCTCCAGCTCCCCGCTGCATCTGAGGGCCGTGTCCACGAGTGGTCCCGCCAGGGCTTTTGTTTCCAGCGCGCTGTGTCTTTAAGATCCGGGCTGGATCCTGGGCCGGCAAGGACCCGACCCTTCGCCTCGCCAAGACTCCAGAACGCAGCATTAGAATGTTTATAAAATATTCAATTTATGCAGTCTGTCCAAGAAGCCATCGTCCCAAAATAAAATCAGCAGTCTAGACGGAGCACAGACACCAGAACTTATCAACAGTTGTCTGACTTGCATCTTCTGATGCATCTTGAGTGGGTCATAATACCAACTTTATTTTCAGTGGTGCATAAATTAATTACACGCATTTAATAACCAAAATATCATTATATTCCCCCTTTAATATCATAAAGGCTTTCCGCCAGGGAAGCACTTAATAGTGCAGGGGGCCGTAACGGGCTATTATCCTGGTGTAATGCTATTACAGAACCAATTATGCACCATTAGACGGGCTTTTTTTTGCAGTTTATGTGATTTGATCCAATCCCGCGCCCCTGACTTGAAAATTTCAGCCCGGTACTTTAGAGTTTAATTTTCACCCAGGCAGAGAGAAGGGCGGTCTCTCTCTGCTGAGCGTGTGCCTCGGATGCATTTTAAAAGTAATTGCGAAGGGTCCCACCGCATATCATTTGCATGGAGAAGCAAACATAAATTCAGGGACCCCTTGCTGAGAACAAAATCAAACTTTCCTTTTGTACGATCGCTTGGAAAGTGAAGCCGTGTGCAGAGTCCCCCCAAAACCCATCCGGCAGTGACAATTAGCAGTGCTTTGTCAACTGGAAGCCCAGGAATCGCCAGGCCTGTGACAAGGGCAGTCCAAATCCTATCTCTCCGTAAAAAAGAAGGTTTGAGTGTCAGGGGGCGTGTGGAGGGGGAGGGCTGAGGGTTGAGAACGGAACCTCTGCTTGCGGGGTAATTGTGGCGGCCGTTGTTTCTTCTTTTAAAGGAAAAGAAAAAAAAAAACATTCCTGATGTTTGCTGAGAAATGACGGATTTTTTTTTTACACCACGTGGGCCGTTTGTAAGGCCCAATAGACCTATCCAAGTTACTCGCTGTAGACAGCGCTGGAAATAATCAGATTAAGGCCAATTATGCGTGAGATTATAAAGGCGAGTGCTGAGCCGCGGCGCGCGCTGTAGACAGACAGCAAGACATCTGGCCACTTCCCGAGTCACTTCTCGGGTCCTGCGGGCGCCAGCAGCGCCGAGCCCCGCCCGCTGCTAGCAGAGCTCGGTGCGGCCAGGCGGGCCAGCTCCGGCCTCCTTGCCCGCCGCCTGCGGAGGCAGGTACGCAGGGTTCCCGACCCAGGCTGCGGCTCCTCACCCGCCTCTGGGTATCTGATCGGCTGCCGGCCACCCGCGCTGGCCTCCTGCTCCGCTGCCTCTTGTCCCAGGGCAGGTGATGGCCTTGCGTGCTCGCCAGAAACGCCGCTGTGGCCGGCGCGGGACTGCGGCGGGGACCCCGAGAGCGTGGACCCGACCTTGTGGGGCAGTGTGGGATCGGAGCGTAGGCACTGCTGTCTGCTGTCCGGGAGGCAGACCTACCCGAAAGGCTGGCCAGGGGTTCAGGCCTGCCACAGGGAGTGCCGCCACCTCCTTCCTGTCCCCGCAGTGGGCTGAGGTCGTCGGGAGGTGGCTTCCCGCGAGGGGAGCTCTTAATGAGCTCCCAAGCTGGTCCGAGTGCAGGCGGGGACTCAGGTTCTGTCGCCCTTTGCTTTGCAGCCAGGCCGGAGGGAAGAGCGCCAGAGTCCCGCTGCCACCCTCCAAGTCAGGCTGTGCCGCCGCCGCTGCGCCGGCCGTCGGCGATGTTTTATTTCCATTGCCCGCCGCAGCTGGAGGGTGAGTAGGCGCCCGAGCCCGGATGCCGGGTGAGGGCCACCGGCCTGGGGGGGCCAAGCGCAGCAGCCGGGTTGTGGGTGGAGGTTCTCCGCCGGCGCGCACAGGGCGCCCTGGGCCGCGTCTCCGCTCCCAGCTTCGTCCCCCAGCCCGCGCCACCTGCCTCCCCACTCCCTCCTCGCACTGGCTGGGTGGCCCCGGGCTATTCCTGCGGTGGGGACTCCAGTCGTCCCAGCACAGATGCTGGTGTCACGCCTGTAATCGGGGCTCCTCTACCCGGGGGCCGCATCAATCTTTCACGGCATTTTGCAAACATCCCAGAAAGCCCAGTGAGCTGGCTGTCCGTCTGTGGCCCTGCCTAGAGCCTGGGAAAGCCTTCCCTTTAGGCGTTGTGGAGGGAGCCCCAAGACCCTCCCAGGCAGCATCCCAGGCGGGCACGTGGTCCCTGGACCAAGTTCCCCCCAAGATGCCCCAGTGCCACAACAGGAATCCTCTTTTATAACTCACTGGGGTTCTGATCGCCAAAGCCACCTACTCCCCCAGGGACAGGGGCTGGTCTTTGCAGGTCCCCAGACCTTAGAATAAATTTCCTTGCAGGAGCCTTGTATGGGGATGGGGTGGTGAGGACAACTTGGATCCTCGGGTGTCCCTCCAAGAGGGATCCACCAGGGGAAGTGCAGCCCCATGCTGGGACCCTCCTGGGACCTGCAGCCCTGGGAATCGGGCTTCCTAACCCTGGGCTGGCCCACAGATGGCCTTTCACAGCCTCCTCCTGTCGTTTATGCTTGCCCTGGGACTCTGTGGAGGTCAAGAACAGGGAGACAGGAGCAGGGCCATTGGTCGACACCAAGGGATCAGAGGCAGCAGAGGATGCTTGTCCACCTAGCTCAGCCTCTGTTGGGATTTCCCAAAATTTGTTTTTGTTTTTCTGTCTAAGTTTCCTGGGGTCTAGCAGGGTGTTCTAGGGGAAGTTCATGAGGACCAGTGTGGCCCTGCCAGGTCTGCCATGTGTCCACAGGGGAAGACACAGCGTGCAGCATTTCACCTCTGTCATCCTGTGACCTATGCCCAGTCCATGATATGACACTCTCCCCATGTCCAGAGAAGATCCTCCACATATATGGTGCTTCTGAATCCCAGTTTGAGCCACCCCATAACCCTTTCCTCTGACCAAACTGGACCAGCGAGAGGCTCAGGCATTTAGCAAGTGGCAGACATCATGTGTCACCTAAGGGGTACCTTATCTACAGGATGGGTTGCCGAAGTGGCTCGGGGACAGCCTTGGCCCCAGCCCTCTCAGTTGTCCCCAGTTGTGCACTCTGGGCACATGCCACCTGGTTGCTGACTCAGATTGGTATAAATGGAGAGAAGGTAACAGGGCTTTTGGAACCCTCTACCCCTCCGTAGATGTGTTTCTGTGCTGGTTTTGCAGGAAGAGGAGTTTTAGG
This sequence comes from Dinomys branickii, assembly GCA_004027595.1. Taxonomy (NCBI): domain Eukaryota; kingdom Metazoa; phylum Chordata; class Mammalia; order Rodentia; family Dinomyidae; genus Dinomys; species Dinomys branickii. The sequence continues at coordinate 5,226 of PVLD010021350.1, read as the reverse complement.
TTATTTTGGGGGGAGATGATTTGTTGTAATAGAAATGCTGAGAAAAGACCTTTGGCATAGGACATTGGATGACAGCCAATCAGCTTTTTAATAGTGTTTTTTTCTAGAGAAACATACAGGAGGAAGCAAAGTACGGCTCCTAATCTCACATCTCAGATGTTTTTACTAATATTATAAATTAAAAAGCACAACATATGTTTGCCCAAGAAGTACAAATAGAAAAGAGACCTATGCAGTAACAAATGAAATCCTTCTCCTTGTCTCTCCCTAAACATACCTGCTGTTGTGGGTTTGTTATGATCTCTTCTACAAAAACAGCCTTTTCTCTGTCATTTATGTTTCTTTTCTCTATATGTTCTGGCTCATTTGCACTAAGATTGTATTGTTGAGTCTTCTGTGGTTCACAATACATCTTGGAGGTTTTTCCCATGTGAATATATGGGAACCTACTGATTTCTTTTAGACAACTGTGTAGTATTCCATTATATGTAGGGTAGAAAGTGCTCACTGATGGACACTTTCATTGTTTCCTGTTTTCTTTTCCTATTGCAGTGTTCCCAGGAATAGTCTTCTCTGTCCATTTTGGCACACTTTAAAATATATATTCATAGATTAAGTGCTTGAGTGTGTATGTAATTTTTCATGATTATTGCTAAATTACCTTCTAATAAGGCTGCAATAATTGATATTCATAAATTATAAGTGAAGATGCACAATTTATTACAATTTATCTGTACTGTACATCATTATGCATTTTATTTCATTTTTTCCAAAATAATAAAAAATAGTATTTCATTGTCCTATCGTGTTTCAAGTATCTCTGTATGAAGTTTAACATTTTCACAATATTATCAACCATTCTATTTAAAAGTCTGTTCTTATCTTTTATTCATTTCCTTTTTCTTCTTGATTTGGTGAAGTCAGCCTTGTTGAGGTTCAACCTGACAGCTCAGGCTGTTGCATACAGAAGTGTGAGGCAGTTTGTGACACCTAGGTACAAGTTAGAAGACTGGGCAAGGCTGTGGTTAGGGACCTCAGGAATGGCATTCCAGCCATGCCGGGCAAGTGCTTTGTTTCAAAAGGAGACAATTTGGCTTGTTTAAAGTAATAGAAATAAGTCAGCTCTGAGGTCATCCCTTTTAGGTTTGCAGCGAGCTGGAGAGAAATATTTGTAATGAGGGTTTTGAGGAGGGGTGCAATTGGGACTGGAAGATGGAGGCAGAAAGCTTCAACAGGGGAAGGAGTGCATTTTGGCAAAGGATGTGGCCCTGGGGGTAAAATAATACAGAACGTGACTCCCTTTAGTAGCTAGAATTTTAAGAAGCCCTAGGGACTGAGGTCCTCCAGAGGGATATGTCTGGGCACGGTGGTCTGAGAGTGGGCGCTGAACACAGGGTGCTTCTGAGCACAGAGCCACGACAGGTAACTGGTTCTCTGGTTAATGGAAACTTGCTCATTGTTTTCCTAAGAAGCCATTGTGGACTATCAAGTAAATAGTGCACATTTGGAAAATGATCTGAATGCACATTTGGGGCCGAACTCTGTTCTGGCTTTATTGTGAGCTGCGGAGGCTTCCAGGGAGGATGATGTCTGTCTTTTCTAGGGACAGACAGGGGAGCAGTAGGTGCTTTATATGGCTGGGCTGGAGAGAGAGCTGCCCATTGAACGTGGGTCTATTTTAGTCTGTTTGGCATTCAGGACACTTGCTATTGGTGCAGAGCTTTTGTTAATTGACATCTATATAACAGATCCACTATGATGAGGTATGACCAGCAGTAATTAATATTCATTTATAAACTTCTTACCTCCTCGAGTTGTACACTTCTAGGAGAAAAGGGCTGTGACATGCTCTTGGCATCCTCCCCCCATCCTCTCCATCACCAGTCTTTAACCCCTGCAGGTGACAGACACAAGGGAAGTAAACTAACAGGTGAGCCAAGGGGACCTGAAACCTGCTAAAGGTTCAACATGCAGGTCTTGGACAGATGTGCAGCTGTGAGTGTTGGGGCAGATAAAGGCTCCTCTGTATGCCAGAGGCCCTTCGTGGTTCAGAGTCTGGAATTCCACAAGGGTGGCCTTGGCCATCTTGGGGATGAAGGTCACTACTGCTGTGCGCAGTAGGGACAACTGCTCTGAGGGCAAAGGGTTCTCTCTGGAGAAAGAGAGAGCAGCAGAAAGTGGAGAAGAGGGAGTCTTAAAGGATGTGTCAGGGAGGGTGTTAGTGTCCTTGAGTTCAGCTGCTGTGGCCAGTGGGCTGACAGTGGGGTCCCTCTGCTCAGCTGGACCTCTTTGGTTTCCTAGGCACTGCCCCCTTTGGCAACCATTCCACAGGGGACTTCGATGATGGCTTCCTTCGCAGAAAGCAGCGCCGGAACCGGACGACCTTCACCCTCCAGCAGGTAGGTCAGAGTCCCTCCCAAGAACCAGCTATGTTCTGCAGGGTAGACTTGAGCAACTCTCCCTCTCTTTAGACAAGCCCACACAACTAGGCTGGCCTCATCTTTCTGTTTTCTTGAGCACTTTATGTGCGGAAGACTCTGTCTGGGCAGAGGATAGATGACTGACCTTGTGTTCCCAGAGAATCAAGGGAAGGGGCAGCATTTAAGTCTCCCATTCGGCTCAGGTTGATGAATTAGAATTATCAGCAATGTCATTTGTACCTCTGTGGGGGAGGCAGGTCAGCCATTCGTACTTACCCGCAAGTGCCCATGCAGTTGACTGACTCGCAGATGGTATTGCTGCTGGTAAAGGAAATCTTGCTGTCAGTCTTTCTGGGAGCTGAAAGACTCCCCAAGATCAGCCTCTGTCCAGGGCCTGAGTGACCAGAGCAGTTGGGAAGGTGATCCTCACATCCTGAGAGCCCTCTATCGGACGAGGCGGGACAGCTTGGCTGGCAACTTTACTCTCTGCGCCTGTGGTGAAGCTGTGAATTAGTCTGTGCACAAGACCACCTTAGAGTTCTGATCCTTGAAAACCCTCAAGTGTAAACACACAAAAATAGTCAAACCGCTCTTCTTATTTCTACTCCTGGAGGGAGCACTGAAGTTGTTATTAAATGTGAACTCCTAGGTTGTTCTGGGTTGAGAATCTAATTCTGTGGAATGTTTTCAAAGGCACTTTCCTCCCTCTCCTTCTGCCATTCAATCTGTGAAACTGCTTCCTCACCACTAGGATCAGGTAGGAAATACACATCTGCTTCCCCACACCTAGCCGCAGCCTCTAACTAGTAAATATTTTTCCTCTTTCCAGCTGGAAGCTCTGGAGGCTGTCTTTGCCCAAACACACTACCCAGATGTCTTCACCAGGGAAGAGCTGGCCATGAAAATAAACCTCACAGAAGCCAGAGTGCAGGTAAACCTTCTTTTTAATTATTTAACTCTCTAATATTAAAACTGGCAAACTTTTTTTTTGACATCATGACTGCAGAGTGCACATTTGGCCAAAGAAAGCAAATGAAGACTATCTGTCATTTTCATGATGCACTTTAATAACATCAACATAATGTGGAATATTAGATTAGGTTGATTAATCGGTCATTCATAATTAACTAGTGATAATGTTCTACACTAATTTGTCTGCGTCTCTAAGGTACTAAATTACATCAATGCACATCCATTTCCTTGCTTTGGGAAAAAAAAAAAAGCTGAGATGCTATTCTCAAAGCAGATCTGACCGCGCTGGGGCGAGGCCGGTCAATTGCAGAGAACCACGTTTTCAGATGTGAAGCAGGGCAGGATTTGCTTTCCAGAAAGTGCATCATGCCCAAACTTTTCCTCTGCACGCCTGCTCTTTCAGCCAGCCAAGTGGATCCGATGAACACGTGCAATTTAAAAATCTTTAAACAGCGGCAGCAAAAGGGCTCGGCAGAGATAGAAAGGGCTCGGCAGAGATAAGCACAGCCCGCATGACTGGCTCTTAGCAGGGCTTCTTTCTCGAAGCTGCATGGTGATTAAGTTGAAGCGCATGAACCCGCCGAGCCCACCAGATGTGCCGGGCTCCGGAGGAAAAGATCCGCGGTGCCGCCTCTCCGGGCAAGCTATTCTTCCAGCACAATTCTGTATTCATTTTATTTATGGGGTTTCCTCCATGCTGTTTCTGTTGTTTTTTATGTAGGGGCTTGGGGTTAAGCCTATGCAAAGATCTAATTGTAGGAAATATAATAGTTTGCTTTCAGTTCCCCTGGGTCATGTTAGTATCTCTTAAAAACCAATGGCTGAAGAGAGATAATGGAATTCTGAGCAGTAAATTGGGGATTGTAAACAAATTATTTCCCCTCTAATCAGATTATGCGATCCTGATTATTAAATCTGAACATGAATCATTGGTCATATGCGGGCAAATTAAACTGATTATTATTTGGAAATGAAAATCTTCTTTGGCCAGGATACCGTCTATAGTTTCTGTTTTTAATGCCAGCTTGCCAATAGCTGCATAAAGACTGAACTGCAAATTGAGATAAATGACACAATTATTGAGCATTCAGAAGTGGAAGATCATAACTTCTCCCTGAAAGGTGCAAGGGTAAGATAGGGGTGGTGACAATTAAAGCTGGGAATTGTTGTCCAGCCTGTTGTTGGCTATTATGCAGGCAGACAATGGCCGCAAAGCATTTGTTTAGCCAGCTTTTGTGCGGGGACGTGGGCTTTGGTGGCGGGAAGGGAGATGTGTTTACATTTATACCCCTTGCTCATTCAAATATGATTAATGTTCTATAAAGCAGGGTCTTAATCGAAGCTGATGTTGTCAAACAATAACTAAATAGGGAAATAAACGACTCCATCATGCTCTTCCCTCAGAAGCAGGCGAACTGTCAGTGGAAAGTCATTAAAATATGATAATGAAAAATAGCTCAATTAAATGTTGTTATAGCTGTGACCTTCATTCAATTAAGACGCAAGAAAGTGTCTGCATTTTGCTTTGCATTTAACTGCCCTAAATTTAGAATATAGATAAAATCATTATTCAATGGTTGCTGATATGTGCAATTAAAAGCCAACTTGATTAAAAAAGAAAGAAGGAAACCCAGTTAAAGGGGGATGAAAATTAAGAGATAGGGCGGGCCAGCAGAGGGCTCACCCCGAGGACCCAGGCTCTCTCCTTGCCAGCTTGCAGCAGCCAGGGAGGAAGAGAGGAGGCCCCCGGGGATGGGAGTGAGGCCTAGCCAAGCCTTTCTTGTTTTAAAGCCAGGAATTATCTCCAGAGAAAGGAGAGGAGAGAAGAAGAGAG
>PVLD010021349.1:0-31658 GCA_004027595.1 Dinomys branickii | reverse complement strand
CAGCTCCTTACAGCGTCTACCAGCTCCCAACAGCCTCTCTGCTTCTTCTCCAGTTCTGCCTCTTATGCTGCTGGCACCAATCCCCAGGCGGGCCCCCCACACCCAGCACCATGCTTACTCAGTTCGGCTGGGGGTTATAAGTTGACCACCACTTGTCAATCCACTACATATTTCCTATGCGGGAAAATAACTTTCCTATTTATTTTTCCCATTACTTTGTAAGTTGTCAATTTTCTACAAGTTGCCTTTAGTTTCAGAATCCAGCATTTATTACTTCACTGTTAAACAACTCAACAAGGATGTAGTATTATTTAAGGGGCACAGTATGACGGGCTATAAATTCTTAATCTGGGTAAATCAAAGGTAAAACAGATTTATCTAGCATGGCACATTGCACTTTTATCCAAAGTCTACTGAAGTCTTTCTGGGGAGTTGGATTCAGACTTTTCTCATTATGTCAGATTTTTCTTTCTCATGTAGAATGGTTCTAAGGCAGTGATGTGAACCTATGGCACACATGCCACAGCGGGCACACCGCGCCACGTGAGCCAAGTTGCCCCAGCATCGCCCCAGCAGCAAACATCCGGCACTTGGTCTCTGTTATGGCTTGTGTCTAGATGCCCCCCACCAAAGCCTCATGCAGTCATAGGTGGGGCTTTTCCGAGGTAGTTGTATGTAGGGTGTGTGGTGCTGGGATTAAGGATGTGATGCTAGGATTAAGGGTGCTTCACTCCGAGTGTGAGTGCCATCTGCCCTGAGGGCCAGTAGCGCTCAGGGAATATAAGGGACAAAAGGAGGGCAGCTGCAGTCACTTGCTGCTTCACTGCTTTGCTGACTTTTGCCTGCCAAGAAGTGTTTTTCCTCTGTGATGGCCCTCCCCCCTGCCACCCTGCCTCGGGGCCAGCTGCCTATGGACTGAAACGTCTACATACTGTGAGCTAAAAGAACCTTTCCTCCTTTAACTATGGGTGTCAGGTATTTTGTCTCAGCAATGATAGAAGCAACCAAGACAGTCTCTAAAAGGTTTGTCATGAATATACTAAGGTATCTTAATTCATGAAAATAAAAAGTACATTGTATAAACAGGTGCACTTGGTCTTCAATGGCTACTTGGCCTTTACCAAGGCAGAAAGATCACCAAAGTCAAATTAATCACACATCAATTCAGCTGCCCTACATATAGACACTCTCACTTAGCCAGACTAATAATTATTTAGATGTTAAAGATTTTTGTGTTAGTAAAATAATTTATGTGAAAGCATGGTTTTCCCATTAAAAGTTGCATATTTTCATTCTAATTTGCATTTTTAAAAATGGTGACACACAACAGAAATGGCATTGTAATGTTACATAACACAGCAATAGATACTTGGTTGTAGACCATTGTGCCCCCATAAAAATAAAATGATTATATATAATAACAATTTGTAGTTAAGTCTGTAATTGTTTGCACATGGCAATATTATGAATGGGATATATATGGTTAGAATTGAGTTTACCTTGCACAATAATACCTTTTAAATAGCATGCTATTAATTTTTCTTATAACAAAAACATTGCTTGATTTTTATAGAAAATTTGGAAAAACATAGAGATGAACATACAAATCATTCCTCATTCCATCAACCTTAAGTAAATATAAATATTTCGGTATATTTCCTTCATCCTCTTGCACATCCCAGTAAATCTAGAATTTTATCCAATAGTGTATAAAATGTATATTTTTAAAGGAGACCCTCTATATAATTTTGTATTCTAACTGTTCTAGTCACTACTCTGTGAACATATTTGCATATTAAGAAGTCTAATTATAGTATTTTTAAAGGTTATCAGATATTCTGTTGTAAGGGATATATATTTTATTTAGCCTTTATCCTTCTCTTAGACATTTCAGTTATTTCTTGTTTTTTTGTAATGGTACTGGGGATTGAACCCAAGGAGCTTGCTGAATGATAGCCTCAGCCATTTAAATTTTTTCTAATTTTGAAACAGGATCCTGCTAAATTGCCTAGGCTGCAGTCCTCCTGTCTCAGCCTTCCAAGTAGCCCAGATTACGGTGTGCATCACCAGGCCTGGCTGTTTCTGAGTGTTTCCTTTTTTTTTTATGAGACTGCAGATTGAACCCAAGGCATCACACATGCCAGACAAGTACTCTTATCACTGAGCTATATCTCCAGGACTTTACTGTACTCAACAGTGTTGATATATGGGTACATTTTCTACATAGTATTTCCATTTGATTTCAAAAAATGCTAGAGATTGAATTCTTGTATCAATATTAATGAACATATAGAAGGATGCATTTTGCCAGACTATTTTTCCAGAAAAGTTACCTCAGTTTGTATTCCCAGTAGTGGTGTGCAGCAGTGCCTGATTCAGAATAATCTTGTGAATGCTGTTAAAAAAATCATTTAAATTTAATGGATTAATTATGGTATCTTAATCACTGCATTTATCTTGAGAAGAGTGAGATTGAATGTATTTTCATATGTGTTGGTCATTGATCATTTTCATTTTTGAGTTTGCTTATGCTCTTGACCAAGTTTCAGTGATGAATTATTGTTTTGCTTTTTGATAGGTGGTTTTTTTTTCTTCTTGTGTAGCTAAATGTAGAAATCTTGTATTTGTGATTTTTTTCCTTAAATAGTCTGAAATCCCTCCCCATTCTATTAGGTGACTTTAGTAGGTAAAATGTTTTTCTGTTTTCTTATGGCTCATTTTCATGGTTATCTTTCAATCTGGATTTTATTTTAATAGACATTGTGGTGAGGTTATAATATTTGCCTTTTGAAAATAAAAATTTAACTCAAGAACTGCTTAATAAATATTATAGTGATTTGAAATGCCAAACTTACAATATACAAAATATATAAGGATTAAAGTACAGTGCTATTCTTAAGCATTGTTTTAGTGTTTGTTAGTGTTTGAATGCCATTACCCTGAGTCATTTATCTTCATTTCTTGGTGAAACTGAAAAACTTTGTAGAATTTCTTACGGACAGTTCTGCAGAGAGCTGCCCGTTCCTCCCTACTTTTTAGTAAAGTCTTGTACTTCCACATGGCTTAATTATTGCAGGACTCTCGGGCCTTTTATCGCTGAGCACATACACAGTCTGCCCTCTGGTCAGCAGCTGTGCTGTCTCCTTGCAGCATGTTGTCATTTGCACCCTTTCTTCTCACAGGGCCTATGCTCTTAGAGCCTTCCTTCATTGGTTGCTGCGGGTCAGTGAGATCTGCTTGCTCTTGTTTCTCGTAATTGTTGGTTTTAAAGCATCTTTCTCATCTTGTCCAATATGTACTTTACAAATTTTTACTCTCTACAATGGCTAATATTTTAATTCATCGTGACGTATCTTAGAAATTCTGTGACTCATACATCTTACTCAACCAGGTTTCAATGTTATAAACTGTTCATTATCTTGTTCTGAGTGAAAGCTCAGCACCCTTCTAGAGAATATTGAATCAAGAAATCACCTGTCTTTGCAGAGGGCATCTGTTGAAAGCAAGTGCCCAAGTACTGGGGTTGTCATTTCCCATCAGGCTCCCACATCAGACTCTAATACTTCAGAGACACTCAGTTCTTGCATGAGCAGACAGCTGCGATGCCTTCTGCTTTTCTTTTGCTATTGTTTCTAGTTTTGACAGTTCTTTTAGATTAAAAAAAGGATAAGCATTAAAATGTGAGAACATACTGACCAAATTTTATAAATGTGATCACATGTATGTAAGTAATAGCAGTTCTCAAGTAGTAGAGACATTGTAATTTTTTATTTTCATATAAGGAAAAAGTATATAAGTTTGTTCTTTTTTATGCACTTTCCTGAACCTTAATTCTGGCACACCTATTGCATGTCATAAGGAATGAATATAATTGCCTCGTATCTGTCATTTTTATATTTTTATAGACATTACTACTTGTATACAGATTGATAAATTCCCTTCATTTCTCTGCTTAGTTCTAAGGATTTTAGGTCATTGCAGAATATTTACTTATTTTCATTTGCTCTGGAATAATGATGAATTAAGTGATTTTGACAGCGTTTTATAGGTAGCAATCAGAAATATAGTTCAGGCTCAGTCTAGTGCTTACCTGCTAAATAAGTTACACTTCCTTTTTTAGCCCATAAGACTTCTGTATACTTTTAGATATGTCTCAGGAATGATACAGTATTGGTTTGGTTTCAACACTTTTGTAAAAATTACCATTTTAGTAAGTGAAGGTGATTCTTCTCGCATTATTCCTTTCCCTGAAGTATCACTAAGCAAATGTTATTTGGGGCTGGAGTGCAACAAGAATTGATATTATTTAGAGATGGTGTCTGAGCTTTTTAATCTACCCTCACAACTTGTGCCTATTCTATAGGTAATGTTAAAGGGAATTTCCCTCAATGAAATATAATGGCCTTGAGTCAAGTCAGGATGCTACCTGGGAAATAAGACTGGAAGGTGAGGATCATGATTTGCCTTCAGAGAGCAGAGAATTGGACACTTACAATACTTAAATATTTTACCTTGCATATTCTTTGTAGTTAGGTCACAACTTCTAAGCCTTGCTGGGAAAGGAATGATACTACCGGGAGACAGTTCTGCAGGGGTCTTACATTTCTGCAGATTTTATAAATGATGTACATAGTGTTCTGTGTTCTGAACTGTTTTCAAGGATGTTTGTACAGGGAATGGCCTTGCAAGATAGACATAATGTCTCCCTTCAAAGTAAAGGTCAGATTTGCTTGCATCCTTGGAAGAATGAGATAGTGTCTCTGTCTAGAACAAGAGACAGTCATGCTTACTCTCCAGTAAAATAATGATAATGTCTCTCTTTGAACAATGGGGCAGGCATGCTTACTGTTACAAAACATTTGGGTTGCCTATGCCTAGGTTCCTCTTCTGTAGTGTGATGTATGTGTACGCATCTATCGGGGCCATCTAAGTTGCTCTCATAGGATTTGGGGGACAAGCGGAATTGATATAAATGTACTGTGTATGCCACTAGCTGTGCCATGGATAATAAAATCCTCACCTCTCACACAGGAGCCTCATGTCTTGTGCTAGCATCAATAAAACAGAATGAAGCTAACATGCTGGCTTAGCAGTAGGGTAAAATGTCAGTAGGGTTAGAAGTAGGGTAAAATGCCTCTGTCTCCCAAGTAGCTGGAATTACATGCATACTTAGCTTATTAGATTTTTCTGATATTTAACATCGGCATATCACTCAGTCTGTCCTTGCTTAATAGTGTAAAGAGTAGATAACTCACAAGGTTGTTTTAAGGATTAGAAATAATGTATGCACATTTCATGGCATTCTGATATATGTGTGTGCGTATGCACATGTACATGTAATAGCTGCCTCAACTTCATTAACTTTTTTTTTTTTTTTTTTAGTTAATATTTATTTGCAGTACTGCGAATTGAACCAGGACTTTGTTGTTGAGGTCCATCTGCAGCCCTAGCTTGAGATAGGATCTCTTAGCTGCCAAGCTGGCAGTTGAACTTGTGATCTTTCTCCTTTTAGCCTCCCAAGTTCTGGGATCACAGGTGTGCACAACCATGCTTGACTCCACTTAGGTTATTATTAATGTGAATTTAGAGTTCTGATTTCAAATAATTTTTCCATTAACCTCCATATTCCTTTAAGCAGAAATTCCTTTTTCTTTACCTTCTCTCCATCCCTTCATTCCTATCTTTTGTTATTTGGTGCTAGGAATTGAACCTAGGCCTTGTGCATGCTAGGCAAGTGCTTTACCACTCCACAAACCCCACTCCAAGCCCTTTTTGAAAAATTTTGAAAAGGAGGTTTCATGGTGTTACCCAGACTGGTCTCAGATGCCCCACAAGCAAAAAAAAAATTCTATCATGCTATTTTTATTAATGATGAGGATGTTTTTGAACAACATACTTCATTATTAGAAATATTACCAGAGACTTTCAAATACTGGCTAGAATACTTTTAAATAAGAGAGACTTAAGGAAATCTGTATTTTTAGGTAGCACCTAAAGAAAAAGCATGCATCTTAGTACAAGTTTTGACAATTTGTACCAAAAAACCTCCATGCCCTAAAAACTTCATGCACTCTTGTACACTGAATAAAACTATAATTAGTATAGTGTAGTATAATAGCATCATTTCTGAAAGCCATTTTCTATATTTTGGCAGAAATGGTAGCTGTTGGGCCAGGAATTACACTGGGCAGCAGATGGACCCATCTGGGGTGCTTGTAGCTGCACGTTGGGAGATAGCAAACAGATTTCCATTGTGTCTGACTTTTCTCCTCTCTTTCCCTAGATTAAAACTAGGGAAAAAACAAAAAAAAGTTGCAACATTTGTCAGAAGTAGTTAATTCTATCTGCAAAGATGTTGCCCTAAACATAACAGTCATGGAATCCAGGAATTAGGACCTGATTATCTTTCAGGGTCACTATTGAGCCTACTGCAGAAAAATAAACAATAAGTTTTAATCTCTCTTTCCTTGACCTTTGAAGCACAAATGTGAAAAAAAACCCACATAATTTAGATAAGATTAAGATGATGTGTTAGTATCTCTACTAGGCTTCCTGAAGTTTTTTAAGGAGTATCTTGAAGGAAGGCAGGAAATAGTACACAATGATCTCTCTACTGTTGATTTGTTGCCAGTACTGCTTGATACGGTTTATAATTAAAGATGCAACAAAAGAAAAATAGTTCAGTGCCTATAAGGGTGCTTATCTCAAGGTTAATAGGCTGAGGTTTCATCGTACTGTAAAATAAAAAATACACAGCTATTTAAATTTTTTAAATGTTGCAGGCATTCTTTTTAATTTTGATAAACAATTATTTTATAGTATATTAGTTTCCTGTGTCTGCTGTAACTAAGACATAAATTTTAATAGTTTATAAAACAGAAATTTAGTCTCTTGTAGTTCTGGAGACCAGAAGTCTAAAATGAGTTTTACAGGGCAAAAAATTAGAGTTTCAGCAGGGCCACTGGCCCTTCAGAGGAGGTGACAGTCTATTCCTTGCCTCTTTCCGTTTGGGGTGGCTGCTGGCATTCCATGGCCCTGTTACACTCTTCATGTGACCTTCCCCTCAGTGTGTCTAAATTCCCTTTGCCTTTCTCCTAGAAGAATATAGGAATTGGCATTTAGGGTCCACCTGGACAATCGAGGATAATCTCACTCTGAGATTCTTTATCCATTTACCTCGTATTCCCGTTTGGGAATGCCACAAACAATGGAACATAAATGAAAAATCTTACCCTTCAAATTTTGGTCCTTGAATTTTTGTAGGTAACATATATGAATTTCATGCAAAAAATAAAAGAACATTTGGCATCAGAAGGTTAATTCTATCTGCAAAAATGTTGCCCTAAACATAACAGTCATGGGACCTGATTATCTTTCAGGGTCACTATTGAGCCTACTACAGAAAAATAAAATGATAAGTTTTAATCTCTCTTTTTGTTGTGTGGACAAGGGGAACAATCTTTGTAATACTCTTTTCCCATGTCGTACTTATTTCATAGGAAGGTAAACTTTGAAGCTATTGTGAGATGAGTTTCCCAGTAAGGCATACTTCAGCAGTTCGTTTTCTTGTCTTGAGGTGGGAACTTTTTTCTTTTTATAAGAACTTTATTAAAATACAAATTTTGCATGTATTTTTCATGTATAATATTGCATTCTTAGTCATAATATTCTGGTTGCCTGAGTATACATGTTAATTAATTTATGTTATAAAAGCTCTTTTATTAAGAATTCAGCACAAGGTAAAGTTTTAAAATCAGAGTTCACATTTTATCTTTCATACCTACATACAAGTGAATCTCCACTTTTTTCAATGTAAATACGAGATGCTGTTCATGTGAGATAGTTCACAAAATTAAGACACAAATTGTTTTATTTCCCATCTTTCCTTCCATGATGTATTTTTCTTTTAGCACTGTTCTATTTACCCAATGCTTAAAAAAGATGTTTATACTGATTTAAAATGTGAAATACTCCACAACTAAATTTTCTTAATTACAAGCTTTATAATAGCTTGAGTTTAATTTTGAGTTTATTACCCTTTATTTGACTTAATCCCATTCTATTAGAATAATAATTATTGCAATTTTAAGTGTTGTTTACTAAATAAATATATGAATTCATCCAGAAAATAGTTTATCAGTGTAAATTTAATTAAATTCCCTAAGGGCATTTGTGCTATTACTTTGTGATTTAACTAAATAGTCTCTTTTTTAATGGGAAGAGCATAAAGCATCAGACAAAAATATGTAAGTTAGAATGATGTGCTAATAATATTTAAATTATTTTATTGAAATCATTCTTACTAATGATAGTATTTGTTTTTCTTCTGTCCCTTTTTTAACTTCTTTGATCTCTGCATATGATTATCTTGACCATTATTTTCAGTCTTATCCGCTCCTTGTTGTTTTTGGTTTTCTCACATACCTTCAAAATGTTGACCTTCCTGGTGGTCCCTTTTTTTGTTTTGAGATGTTGCCCAGGCTTGAACTCTGGGCCTCAAGTGACGCTCGTGCCTCAGCCTCCCAAATAACTAGGAAGACAAACGCACGCTGCTATGCCCAACAGATGGCCTATTCTTGATCTCTTTTTCTAACTCAGTACTCTCATATTAGATGGCATCTTCCAATTCTATGATTTTATAGTTCTAACCATATTTCCACAACTCGCAATTTTATATTTTCATTTCAGACTTCTAAGGTAGAGACTTACTTAATGTCCATTTAACAGCTCCTCTTTTGAGTCTTTCAGATAAAGCTGAACCTTGGATTGCAACTCTGCTTTGAAAAACAAAACCCCACCAGCAGCAAGAACAAAAACCTAGTTCCACCCCTACTCACTGGATAGCATCATTAAGGAGCCTAGGCCAGAGTCCGGGCGCCACCCTTGAGTCCTAATGTTTGTTTATCCTACATGGCATGCCTCTAGCCATTCCTTCTTAGCTAACAATTCCAAAATATATTTCAAATTCTACCTACTTTTTAAAATCTTCTATTCTTGCAATCTTAATTCAAGCTACCACCATCTATCTCTGGGACCACTGCATATGCGTACTTAATACTAGATATTATGCAAAATAACCAACCGCATAAATTTGTTTTTAGGATTTCAAATTAATTGCAAGCAGTGATCTTTCAACTTCCAGGATTTTAAATTATAAGAATAAGAAGTAAACCCTAAGTGTTAAAAAAATTCCTTAAGTAAAAATAATAGCTTCATTTTCCTCATCAGTGGTCTGTATGATCCATGCGTGTCTAGAGGAGATAAGCCAGAATATGGAGAAACTACATCGAGTTCAGATTGCAGTTTCTAGCAAATGTATCGTTTTATTAAGTTATTCAAAATCCTGTGGTGGGAGGAAGAAGACTCCAACTGAATTTTGATATTATATAATCATTGTTAGTATTCTCTTTTGCTAATTATAACATTTTACATTACATGAGAATGACAATCAGCTCTCTGCCCTTTCGTCTCTATCCATATATATTAATACATATACATGACATAAACACGTTTATTACTATTCTGAAGACAGAATTTACTGTGTTGCTAAGTAAATAGATCTCATTCCTCAGTGTGAGGAAACTGAGCGTTACTGAGGCAGTTGGAGGAAGTAGTTGTTCTCATGAGAGCGGACAAGTGGTAGATGAGGAACAGGGGGCTCAGCTGGACTGTCGATACCCTTCCTGACTGAGATACATAATATTCTTATGTTTTAAAACAAGTAAGTATAATAAAATAAGGGAAGCAAAATACATTTCTATGATGAAGTAACTAATTTGGTATTATTCAGGCAATGGTGCTCAACAGGTGTGGAAGGGTGGCACCTTAGGAGACATTCTTCTGCTGGGACTAGACCATGTTAAGGTATCCAGCGGGTGAATATCTGGGATGCTGCTCAAGATCTTATGGTGCCCACAGCAATAATCCATCCTGCTAAGCATCAGGCATTTTTTTAAACCTATGTGCTGTCCTCAATTTCTTCAGTCTTATCAAAGAAACCTTTAATAGAGCAGTAATGGTTATAATTGTCCCATCCCATGATTTTATTTTTGTTAAAACTTAAATGAATGGAAATATACTTGTGTGTGCTTGAGATAATTTAAGAGAGAAAGGAGTCGAGAATGAATGCGAGGTTTCTGACCTGAACAACTCCCCAAGGGAATGTTGGTGAATTTTGTGGAGACAAAAAAAAAGAGATGTGCCGAAAAAGATCTTTAGTTCAAAATTTACACTTGTAGAATTTGAGGTGCCTGAGGGAAATCAAGAGGAAATCCTGAGCTGAGCATGTCTGTAATCCCAGCATTGATGCTGTGGCAGGAAAAATGCAAGTGTCTTGGTTACTTTTCTTTTGTTGCTAAGACAAAGTACCCAATTCTCAGAATTACGGAAGGAAAGATTTATTTAGCTTACAGTTTGTGGAGGTTTCAGTCTATAATCAGCTGGCTCCAAGGCAGGGTGGCAGGGCAGGAGGCAGCACTTCAAGGCTGCACAAGACAGCAAAAGCAGCAAAACCAAAAAGGGAAGAGACAAGCCTGTTTCCGTTCCTTATACTGTAAGCAGGCTACCCTCACCCAGGGGGTGTGTAGCACTCACATGATCTCCATGCCCTCCTTTTGCACAGGTTCAGGATGAATACTAAGTAAGGACCCTGGCCCCCTGCTCAGTCACTTAGTTAACCTTCTAAACTTCTCAAATTGACACAATGAACAGCATGGTAAGGGCCTGTGCTTTACACCCCAGGATGCAGAACTACTGAGTCACTTAGCCAAGCCTCGAGACTCCTCAAGTTGACACAGCATATTAACCATAACAGCAAGGTTGATGTATAGCCTTGACTATATAGTGAGATCCTGTCTCAAACAAACAAAAAAGAGGAAGTCTTGAAGATTAGAAAATAGGTATTTAGACATTCTTAATTTGTAATTTGTCAGTATGTAACTACAGTTTGGCTCTAGGATTGGGTGAAGTAACCCAGTATGTTATGTATTTGAAGAAAGAAAGAGTCCTGTATATCACAGCACTTGAGAACTTCAGTATTATGATATAGTTATAGGAATATCTGCCAATAGAAACTAAGAAGTAGCCAGAGAGATAATCTAAAGAAATCCAAAAAGCATAGTCTTCTGACCCAAATGGGGAGAATGTTTCCAGATGAACTGAATGATTGTTGACATGTTAGTAGCCTCCGTAGTTGAGGGAGTGAATAGAAATCAAACTGCAGGTGGTAAGTCCATGGTAAGTGAGACATTTAGTTTTGTGGCAAATTTACCTAAATTTAGCAGTGAAGGAAGGTGAGAGAGATGGCGAATTTGGGATTACACAATATTTTTTTGTTTGTTTTTAAAGGTCAAAGAGATTGTTATTTATTTATTACTTATATTTTAAAAATAACATAATTAGGATTTTAGAGGTGTTGAGCATATCGCTACATTTTTTTTTTGTCTTTTTGAGGCAGGGTCTCACTATACAGTTCAGGCTGGCCTTGAGCTCACTTTGTAGACCAGGCTGGCTTCAAACTCGCAGCGATCCTCCTGCCTCAGCCTCCCGAGTGGTGGGATTACAGGCATGTGCCACCACACTCGGCAGCACTATATTTTGTTAATGAACATGCTTTCGGTGAATATGTTCCTTAGTAATTTTTTTCTAGGTATTGGTAGATAATACTTTAAACTACTTTAAATGGTTGCTAAGATTTTGAGTGATTCATCAAGTATGAAAATATTTCTGTTAATTACCATGGGTATAGATTTCTGTTTCACACTCAAATGCTATTTTCATTTTTCAGATCTTTCCAGAAATCGTTTTACAGAAATTCCTTCTGATGTCTGGTTATTTGCACCTCTTGAAACATTAAATTTATATCATAATTGCATCAAAGCCATTCCTGAAGCCATCAAAAACCTGCAGATGTTAACATACCTTAACATTAGGTAAGGAAACAATTCTTAAAATAAAGTTTGGGTTTTATTATGATTCTGATCCTTTTTAGGAGCAAAAGAATGTGTTTAGGTTGCCTTTGTAGCCTGTATTTATCTTTAAAATCTTACTATTTTTTATGTGTTTATATTATGTTATAGGGTTTTGTTCATCTTCTTAAGAGCAGTGCTTCTCAAACTTTAATGCACAGGAATTACCTGGGGGGAGTTTGTTGTTAAAAGCATATTCTGATTCCTTAGGTCTGCTCAGGGGCCTGCATTTCTGGGTTTTTTTGTTTGTTTGTTTGTTTGTTTTTAATATCAGAAATCGAACTCAGCACCTTGTGCTTGTCTGGCAGGTGCTGTGCCCCTGAGCTACATCCCCAGCCCTGGGGTCTGCATTTCTAATAGGCCCTCTGATAATTCTTCTTTGCTGGTCCTTAGACCTCATTTTGAGTAATAAGGCTTTAGACCATAATTATTTTCTCTAAATTCATAGTATCATAATACAGATAAACCTTCATGTGTCCTTAATTATAGTGACACATCATAAACAGTTCTTAAATTATTTTGATCACTCTTATGACTTCTTGATGCTGTTTCAAGAGTAGATAGATTGGGTTGGGAATGTTAGAATGTTTACAAGTTAATGACAGTTGATCTTTATACTTACTAAGTGCTTACCAGGTGCCAGGCAGTATTTCAAATGATTGCCCATATTATATCATTGGTACAGCTCTGCCATAAAGAAGGATAAACTTGAATCATTCATAGGTAAATGGATGCACTTTGACACCATAATGTTAAGTGAAATAACTCAGACACACAGGTGTAAATATCACATGGTTCCTCTTCTATAAGAAACCCAGAATAAAAATAAAGAGCAAAATAAAAGATAAGTAATACAGATGTGGGGATCTTTTTCAAATGGGAAGAGCAACAAGCGATGGAGCGATGGAGCGGGGAGAAAGGGGAGGGAAAGGGGATAAAAAGGAAGAATTGGAAAAACCTGGAGATAGAGCTTTTACAAATGGAAAGGGAACTTAGAAATGGAAGGAGCTGAGAGGAAGTGGGGGTCAAGGGATGATAAAAGAATTATGTGTTTGTTGCATGTACAAACTCCCACAATAAATGTAATCATTATGTACTGCGAGCATGTACTAATTTTTAAAAATCGTCACAGTAGCTTTTGTAATATGTATTGTTGCTATCCCTGTATTGTAAATGAAGAAACAGGGTCAGGCTATTTGCCCAAAATCATGTATGCAGTTGTCACTTAGTATCCGTGGTGGTTTGGTTCCAGGGATCCCCATGGGTACTAAAATTTGTGAATGCTCAATTCTCTTATATAAAAAGGCATAGTGTTTTATATAACCTGAGCACATATTCCTGAATTAATGTCATCGCTCGATTACTTATCATACCTAAAACAATGTAAATACTATGCAGATAGTTGCATATGTTCTGTATATGTTCAATACTGATGCAAATTTTTTTTCTTAAGAATGTTTGATCCTTCATTGGTTGAATCCACTGAAGCAGAACCCGGGAGTAGGGTGGGCTGACTGCATGCAGCAAGTGATCCTGGCCGTGGTGCTCTCATTCTTAACTCTCTATGTTTGTACAAGAGTGGACATTCCATAAGTGTAATAAAAACATTGCTCTACCAAATCAATGACTGATGTATTGTGATTTAATTCTAGAATTCTTTTTTCTTTTTGATTGGAAGAGGATATTTCATCTCACTCATTATCCAATTACTTGTCCAAGTTTCCACATAGGACAAATAACAAATATAATTAATAATTAACAAATAAATATAAATAACAAGTAACAAATGTAATTAATGTGCATAAATAATAATGTTCCCTTCTCTCTGTGGTAAATTATTTTGCATGTCCTCAGTGGTGTTAACTCCTGTGCATACTATTTCAACTGAAACTACTTTATACTTTAAAATGTGTGAGAGGGGCTGGGGATATAGCTCAGTGGAATAAGCACTTGCCTAGCAAGCGCAGGGTCCTGAGTTCGATCTCCAGTACTGCAAAAAAAAAAAAAAAAATGTGTGAGAGAAATTTGTTTCTGTTTATATCAGTCATTTAGGTTGTACTCCTTGGCCTGGGTTAGGAGAGGTTGAAGAAATGGAATATTTTTAAGCTTTTTGTCTTTGTTTTTGTTTCATTTTGTTCTTTTGTGAAAAAAGTGATTTGTCAAAAACTGAGTGACATTTCTATATTAACATGTATGATATCTTAGAGTAGTTTTACTAAAATCTTCCTTCAGTTCTGTCCTGTTTTTATTAGTTAAAAACTAGATAAAGTTAAACTAGATAACAGCTAAAGTTATCTCCTGATTTTTATTTACAGTCACAAACATTTTCCAACGACTCTATTCAGGTAACATTTGTTGCAGTGACTGGTTTCCTTTAGTTCCCTCTAAAAAATGTACTGAAAAAGTGATGATTATTGACTTATGGTGTATGAAGAAAACAAATTCTGGAGAAAAATGACAGTTGTAATAACTCAGTTAAGAAGTTTCTTGCTGATGTGGTGGTACACATCTGTAGTCCTAGCACTCTGGGAGGCTGAAGCAGGAGGATTGCAAATTTGAGCCTGCTCTGGGCAATTAGTGGTTTCGATGGTGACATAAAATTTTTAAATAAATAAATAAATACCAGGAGTGGTGGCACATGCCTGTAATCCCAGCACTTGGGAGGCTGAGGCAGGAGGATCATTGAGAGTTCGAGGCCAGCCTGGGCTACAAAGTGAGCTCAAGAGCTGAAGGCCAGCCTGACCTGCAGAGCAGGACCTTGTCTCAAAAAGACAAAAAATAAATAAGCAAGTAAGTAAACAAATAAATGAATAAACAAGTAAATAGACAGGCCTGGGGGTATAGCTCAGAGTGAAGGCTCTGGTTCACTGCCCAGTACTGGGGTGTGCATGGGGATAAGCTTCTTTTAATGGGATACAGTGAACTGATTTTTAGCATGAGGGAAAATTAGAATGAGTTTACTCTTGTTTTCCCATTTATTATTTTATTTGGATTAATATATCTTGATAAATTTTTAAATGATTTTTAAATTCTTTTCCTATACACTACTCCCGTTTTTCAGTAGTATCTTGCAGAAAGATCTTGTGTGCTCCAATGTGAAAGGGCCAGACAGCCCATGTTCTCAAAGAGCCTCCTTGATTTTGAAAGGATGAAGGATTGGTGACACCACTCCTTGACATTTGACATTCCAGTAACCTGACCAGGATTACTAGTTGAGGGACATTGACTCTTTTTTCAAGTCTGTTTGTGCCATGTTATTAAAGGAATTCTGTCTAGTGTTTCTAGGCAAAGGTGCAGGGACAAGAAGAAGGGTCTTAAAGCCTTCCCTTGAATAACACTAGGTTTTTGTTGCTGTGCACGTTACACAAAATGCTAGGTACAGGTCTATAAATACTACTTTGAAAAATAAGAAAGAGAATAGCTTATTGTTTGTCACTTGGTAGCATGTAAATGGACTATATATATTTTGATAGTGGGATCATTTGCATCCGTCTGCTTCAGACTAATAGTTTGAGGACGAAGATTCCAGAAGTATGTTGCCTGGGTTTAAATCCTGGCTAGGGCTCTTGCCAGCTGTCATTTTGAGCAGTTTACTTAATCTCTTTGATGTTTTTTTCATCTGTAAACTAGTGATTGTGATATTATCCATCTTCCTAAAGTAGGATACTATGAGGGTTAGTTAAATTAATTCATGTGAAGTGCTCTGAACATTGCCTGGAAGAAAGGAAGTACTCAGTGTTAGTTGTTAATATACTATAAATATATCCACAGAGAGAAGAATGCTGTTTAACACTGAGCTGAGATAAAGGTAATATTGTAAACTGTAACAAAAGAGAGTAGTTTAGAGTTACTGCATGTTTTTAAAGATATAACCCTATTCGTTGTTTTGATAAATTTGAATATAGTACACGGAACTTTATCCCTGGAGTCTTTCCCTGGTTACAAGCATGTAGGTATTGAACATACTGAAATTACACCTGAGTGCAGGTGCTTGCATAATCTCATTCAGAAGAATCATTCTGAGTCTTTGAATGCTAGTGGTGTGGAGGACAGTATCACAGATGACAGCACAAATGTTGTAGTTAGACTTGCCATTTGACTATCTTCTATGTCTGGGCAAGTTGCACAGCCAGTTATAACCAGCATTTTCTTATTTGTATAATGGAGATAACACCATCTTGTAGGGTTATGTGGGGATTAAATAAGACACTGCATGTAAGGAATTTACCTGTGCCTGATACAAAGTGAGCACTCAGTGACTAGTTGCTGTTCCTTAGTGAAAGCTTTTATTTACCTTTGAAACAATTTGTTCTTTTTCAAAATAGCATGCCAAATTTCAGACATATTTCTTATAACTAGACTTTCTTACTCTTTTCAGTCGAAATCTTTTATCAACATTGCCAAAATACCTATTTGATCTTCCTCTTAAAGTTTTGGTCGTCAGTAATAATAAACTGGTATCCATTCCAGAAGAAATTGGGAAGTTAAAAGATTTAATGGAATTGGTGAGTAAAATAGTTGTATTTTTATATATATTTACAGATAATATACATAATATATACTGTTAACATTTTGGTAGACTACTCTTTATAGAATTGCAATGTATTTTAAAAAATACTTTGATATATGTTTAAATTCACTTCAGTAAATCTTGAGGTATCACTGTGTCTGATTTTTGGCTCCAAGCCATAAAAATCCTGCTTGTTCCTTAGTTCTAGAGAAGATAGAAGACTTGCTTATGAGCTTTAAATATCCTTTTAAATGAATAAGCATTTTTTATTCATTTTGTGGACAGTTCTTAGGGAGAAGTTTTTTATTTGTTTTTTTTTTTTTGAGACAGGATCTCACTGTGCAGTTCAGACTGGCCTTGAACTCATGGAGATCTTCTTGTCTCAGCCTCCCAAGTGCTGGGACTGCAGTCGTGCACCTCACACCTGACTGGGAAAGTTTTTTTTTTTTTTAAGTTTTTATGTGGGTACTGTAGAGCTGTAGAATGATATAAAAGAGTAAAATGCTTCTGAATAGTTCAGTTAGTAAAATAATGTCTTCTACTATATGCTCATGTGATTTGGTAACACTTTGGGGACAAAGCTAGATGGAAAGAGGTCACTATATATAACTAATTATAAGAACAAAATGATTCAAAGTAATTACTTTGAATGTAACATTTTAGGTCTATAAGATATTGAACTAAGAAACCCAATGGAATCCTCAAAGCATTGACCTGTTTTCCTATTTTTTGGTTCCCCTCACTTCACACAATATACCATTGTGTGTTTATTTTTATTTTCTGTTTTATATTGAATAATGTTTTTCTAATGAACAGATACTTTTAAAGTATTCTTCAGTATGATTTCATTATGTCTGGTGGGCCAACAGTTTTCTTAAGGCATTTATCTGAAATTCTATAACAGAGACTGCAACCATTAATCCTCATATGTCATCTTCATTGGATTAAGAAATGCCTAGAAGATTAGTAGTGTGTATCTGGCTGGGTCATTGAGGTGTAGCCTTGAGTACTGTGTATGTCCCCTTGCCCATCCCTCTCTGGCGTTGTTTCCCTGCTCTGTTCCCTGGCCACCTGAACTTAGCAGCTTTACTCAGCCATGCCCTTCCGTCTTGATGTTCCTGCTTTGGAGTCAGGTGATTATGGACTGAAATCCCCCAAACTGTGAGCTAAATGAAGTCATTCCTCCTAGGAAAATTGGTTCCCTGGGATCCATTTCACCATGCTCAGCAATCCAGACACTCAGAGGCTGCTACAGCCATGGCCCAAGGGGGCCTCGCAACTACTTCCACCAACAGCAGACCTTGGTGCTGTCATTCATTTGATGCCAGTTTTACTGGCATGTAGGATGCAAAAGATGTGGGATCAGGAGGCTTCCATCCAGATTATCAGAGGAATGCATGGAAGGCCAGGCAAAGAGCTCATGAGAGAACAATATATGAAGCTGTGGGAATGAAGGCAAAGGTACAGTGGAGACCCCAGGACATTGGAGATGCCAGGAATGTGGAACATCAGCCAGGGAAAGGTACAGGTCATGAGTGCAGCCAGCCTAAGAGAGGGGCCTTGTGGGCTGCAACTGGCAAGGCCGTAGAAGTTAGGCCACTCAGGCCCCTTGGAATTTACAGTTTACTACCATGTGCCCAGGATGTTGGAGATGTAGCTATAGGACTTAGTGTTTGCCCAGGTGGTTTTTGGTTTTCCTTTGTTGGGTTCTTTTCCTCTTTTTTGGAATGGGAATATTTACCCTTTGCCACTATATAGTGATACCTTGATTGGCAAATGGCTCCAAGCTCAAACTTCCCACTACTTGAACAGCAAAGTTAAAAAAAAAATCTGCTTGGTGTTCATAACTTTAGTCAATAGTTGAACCAGAAATCTGACTTAATAAAACATGTACAGGCTAAGAGTGAGTTATACATTGTGTACTGTTTCAAACATGAAAGGGTGACAGTTGCCCAGACAACATATAGTGCTTATGTTAGTGCATCAAAACATTTGTCATTGTGCTTTTTTTGATACTTTATTTCCATAAATTGTGGCTCCAAAGAAACCAGTGCTCTAAAGAAAGTTAGTGATGCCAGCTGTTAAGCTAAGAGGAAAACTGAGAATCCCACGATAGAGTCAAAGAAAGAAATTGCTGTGAAATTTGTGGAAGTCCTCGAAACATGAATTTATAAGTGTAATTTTGGGGCTTCAGAACCAATTATTTAGTTTTCCATTATTTCTTATGGGGAAAATATATTTAGTTCTTGAACTTTTTGTGGTTTTTTTTTTTTTTTTTGAGGTAGGATTTCACTATACAGTTCAGGCTGGTTTTGAACTCACTTTGTAGCCCAGGCTGGCCTCATACTCACAGTAATCCTCCTGCCTCCACCTCCCAAGGGCTGGGATTACAGGTGTGTACTAGCACACTTGGCCACTTTTTTGTGTTTGAACATGAATTTGGAACAAATTGAGTTCAACAACTGAGGTGTCACTGTACCTTGGGATTATGTAATGTATTTTTTATTTTCACAGAGGTTCACCGTTTGTGTCTCACGAGAGATTTGAATTTGGGCTTTTGAAAAATGCTGGGATTGTTGAAACTTTGGGAAAGGCATAATTGCATGTCTGGTTGTACTCAGGGTAGTTGTGTTGTTAGGCAGAATTATGAACTTGTTATTGTCTTGATATGGAGATTAAGTATAGTTTAAAGAGGTGTTTGGGTGTGAAGTTAGAGGTGGATTGTGATTATTCATCCTGATACATCAGCTTCATTGGGTTAAGAAATGCCTAGCCAATGAGTAGAGCATACCGTAGGGTGTGTCTGGTGGGGCCGTGCGGGTGTGGTTTTAAGTACTGTATTTGTCCCTCAGCCATTCCTCTTTGGTGCTCTTCCCCTGCTCTACTCCCTGGGTGTCATAAGCAGCTTTGCTCCATCCTGCCTTTCCTCTATAATGTTCTTGCCCTGTAGCCAGGTGATTATGGATTGAATCCTCCCAAACTGTGGACTAAATTAAACCTTTCCTCCTTTAAGCTGTGAGTGTTAGGCATTGTGTTGAGCAACTGGAAAGCTGGCTCATAGAGGAATTTATTGTTATATTAGAGGAGAACAAATAGAAATCAGGAATATCTTTTATGCATTAAGGAATATTTTCATATCAGATTATGATACAAAGAGACTTTCTTGAATTTCACCTTTTAGAACCACAGAATTTTGAGGTTGTGAAAGATTTTAGAGGTGATTAGATGTAACCACTTTCTAGTTAGGAATCCCTGACACATTTAATTATGTATTTTCAATGGTGGATAGCTCTGTGTGTGTTTAACCTACCCCCAGTTTTTCTTTGTAAAACTATTTAATAGTGATCTTTCTTATTTTGACACAAACTACATTCCCCTATCACTTTTATGTATTCATCCTGGGACTACCATTTGAAGAAGTACAGATTATGATGACCTCTCTTCCTCTGGTTGCTTATAATTTGTATGTGTCTACCATCCATTTTATTAAAAATCTGTTTTTCTACAGCGTAAACTTAGTTAATACCCTTCTTTCTCTGACTTTAGTTTTAGATGTTTCAATTCTGAAAGTGTGCCCTTTTGTTAAAGTCTCTTATAATGTTATACTAAAAAATGAATATAGATTCCAGATATAATCCAACAATTTCACAATAAGAGAAGATGCTTACTTTCTTTCTCTTTTTGTACTGCTAATGTTTTTAAATATTATCCTTTAAGATTTTATTGCCCTGTAATTCCCTCTTCTGTTCCGTACCCCATTCCTTCCTTCTTTTCTCTCTCTTTTTCCTTCTTCTTCATTTAGTTTTGGCCATATTTTTCGGGGGGGGGGGTCCTGGAAACCGAACACAGCAGTTTTGCGCTGAGCTACATCCCTAGCCCTTTTTATTTTATTTACTTTTCTTTTGAGACAAAGTCTCCTTAAATTGGACAGACTGGGCTTGAATTTGTGCTCTTTCTGCCTTAGCCTCCTAGCTGGGATTATGCGCATGTACCACCACACTCAGCTTTTGGGTGTATGTTTTAAATTATATTACATGAGATAATTTTAGATCTGTGAAATATTAAAACTAAGTCTTCTAGATTTTTCTATTTTAATTTCAGTAGAATTTTTAAAATATCAAATGTGAATTTATGCAGCACTATAAAATTACTACGCTTTGAACTCTTGAAATCAGTAACAGTAGATGGGTAGATAGCATCATATAAGGAATTTGTGGATATTTTAAGTTACTGAAATCTTTCTCCATGATACTTTTTCACAAGAATGTGGTAACCAAATATGAAATTCTGTCATAAGAAATCTAGGAAATAATTATCTGGCCTTCAGTCTGCAGCACAGTGTTTTATAGAGTACCCACTGGAGTAGGTCAATTTCCTCTATCTGGATTTCTTTCTTCTGGGACATGGCAGCTAGCTGTCAAACTTCTCAAGGTTTTCTGTATGGAAATCTCAGTATCACGCTCCTTTGGAAAGAAGTGATAATATTTATTTTAAACTTTTATTGGCCATCATTTGAATAATAGTCTATTCTGATCACAGCAACTAAGGTTATCCTGTCAAAACGTAAGTCAAAGCATATCATTTCTCTATATTTCAAAGTTTCTGGTTTCTGCCCATATCTTTAAGTAAACGTGAAAGTCATACCCATTTCCTGTGCGTTTCTCTCCCTTGCCCACTTCTTTCTAATTACCTCGGAATCCTTGCGGGTCTTTGTACATGTCAGATGTGCTCTGCCCAGGGCTCTTTACATTTATTGTTCCTCTAGTATGGAGTATTCCTTTCGTATGTATTGGCAAGGCCTACTGTCTCAACTCTTGACAATAATGATCTACCATCACTTTCTCCTTGAGATGTTCTAAATTGCTACTGTTCCTTTCTACTATTACAGCCCAAACATTTTCCTTTACTCAATCCTGTTTATTTTATATAGTACTTATCATCATCTACCACATTATATAATCTGATCCCATGCTAGAATATGCAAGCTTTGTGTAGGGGTATGAGTGCAACAATATTTGTTTGTTCTGTTCCTTGGTGTATATCTGGCTTCTAGAAGAGTGGTTCACAAATAGTATTTTATAAATATTTATTGTTAAGATACCTTGAGTATATTTTTTAAAAAGTGTGTAGGATGCATTTTCATATTCATCAGCAGATTTATTGGATTCTTCCCTACACTGCTTTAATATTCTTTGGAACTGACATTCTTGTTATTTTACATTTATAAAACTGAATGTATATGCCATTCCCTCCCTCTATGCTACCATGATTTGCAGGGAAAGCTGGAAATCAGATGCAATTGCAGTGTGCCTGGAATGACTACTGCAGGTTACAGATTTCTCTTCCCTTATTTTTTGAAGTGGTCATGAAAGTAGCAGGGAGAGGACAGTCCAGTTAACTTTAAACTATTCTTTATTCTCTTATTATAATGATTTCACACTGTTCACATTTAAATTAGGGTTTACATTTTTATTTAATTCTGAAACAGTTCTGATTTTGATCTCTTTGAGTCTCTTGGAGTTGTGATTTGAACCACAAATGTTTGAGTTTGTAACTCCCCATATTGTATATTCCTTTGAGAAAAGCAATTTAGTTAAATTGATCTTGGCTGTAGTCTTTAGTTTTCCAGCTCACACCTGTAAATCCTTGACTTTTTCAACTTTTACCTACCCAAATATTTTGAATCAACTATAGTAATTGATAAATTATCCTAGTAAATTGATACATATTAGTCTTTTATTTTACCACTGCATAAAGAGCACCACCTGTATCATCTTTACTTTTGCATTTAATGCGCGAGGTTTCGTCTTTAGTTGAAGTTTTTGAAAGGGTGACTCATGTAGTTTCTAAGTTATAATTTCACGATTTTACATAGAAAAAATTCTTCTGACTGTGCTATGTTGACTTCATGACGTATTATAAATACAAATTTTTCAGAAGTAACATTAAAGGTAACTTTTGCTAGCTATTAGCTATATGCTCTAATTTTAAAATTATAATGTATTTATATTTCTCAGTCAGTTTGTTAAAGTTTTATTTTCTTGTTTTCTTTAGGATATTAGTTGCAATGAGATTCAGGTCCTTCCCCAACAAATGGGAAAATTGCATTCACTCAGAGAACTTAACATAAGAAGAAATAATCTTCATGTTTTGCCAGATGGTAAGATGTTCACTGTTTCTACTCATGTGAATAAAAGAGTAACCATGTATCCTTTAAATTAATTATTTTTCATTTCTAAACAGAATTAGGAGATCTTCCCT
Organism: Dinomys branickii; assembly: GCA_004027595.1. Classification (NCBI taxonomy): domain Eukaryota; kingdom Metazoa; phylum Chordata; class Mammalia; order Rodentia; family Dinomyidae; genus Dinomys; species Dinomys branickii. The sequence continues at coordinate 8,921 of PVLD010021349.1, read as the reverse complement.
TGGTCAAGCTGGATTTCTCTTGTAATAAAGTGACAGAAATTCCAGTTTGTTATAGGAAGCTGCATCATTTACAAGTAATAATTTTGGATAATAATCCATTGCAAGTACCACCAGCACAGGTATGTAACAGAAATACTTGTTTCTTCTCATTTTCATTCATAATTTTATGTTTGTTATGTTTTATGCTTGTTAAATAAAAAGGCACCAAGATGAGTAGTTTACATTACCACAATCACCACTATCACCAACACCACCACTACCATGCCTCTTTTTCAACTCCCATTGACTCACATAATCATACTTCCCTTCTGTTCCATAACATAGTAGTCAAAAAGCATAACCTCTGGAGTCACAAAACATTTGAGTTCTGGTACTACTGCATGCTAGCCATATGATCTGGACCACGTTGTGTAACTTGTAGACTTCTGTTTTCTTGCATATAAAATGACAATACTTTTATACAGTTGATACAAGAATTAAATTAGTTAATATATGCGTTTTTATCAATGTTTGAAGCATGGTACTATATAAGTCTAGAGGGTGCAATATAATGTATTGCTATATGCAAACATTGTGAAATTGTTGCCACAACCAAGTTAATTAATATCTCCATCACCTCACATATTTATCTTTCTTGTGTGATGTGAGAACACTTAAGACCTGTTCTCTTAGCATACTTTAAGTCTATAATAGTTATTAACTGTAATCACCATGCTGTACATTAGGCTTATAGTACATATATATCTTGTAAATACTAAGAAATAGCACTATTTAACCTTTATCTCCCCATTTCCCCTACCTCTCAGCCTCTGATAACCATTTTACCCTCTGTCAGTGTAAATTCAACTTTTTTTTAAGATTCCACATATAAGTGAGATCATGCAATATTTTTCTGTATCGGGCTTATTTCATTTAACATGATTTTCTCAAGATATATCCATATTGTGGCAAATGTCAGCATTTCCTTCTTTAGGTCAGAATATCCCATTACACACACACACACACACACACACACACACACACATACACACACACACGTGCACGTGTCACGTCTGTTTTATCCATTCGTTTGTTGGGAGACATGTTGAGTGACTGACTGCTGCAAGTAATGATGCAATTGCAGATAACTCTTTAATATCTTTTAATATCTTTTACTTCCTTTCAATATTGTGATTTGTAAGAAATATTGGATCATATCCCCATTTCCTGGCACAACTCCTAAGCCCCTTAGGGAATCTCTTAAGTGATTAAGTGTCCTTTTCTATGGTAATGAGATGGCAGGTGGCTAAAGGAACCAGGAGAGCTTCAGGATGAGGGATTGGTAGTCAGGGAGGCAAGCAAAAGATTAGAAACTGGAACTTTCAATCCCATCGCTCCCAACCCCTGCTACCTGGAGGGGAGAGGAGAAGAAACTGAAGGTTGAGTTAGCACCAATGGCCAATGCTGAAACCAATCCTGGCTACACAACTAAGCTACCCTAACAACCCAAAAAGACAGTGTTCAGACGGGCTTCCAGACCGCTGAGCATGTGGAGGTGTGTGGAAGCTCACATACCAAGACAGGAGACTTAAGTAATAAGATTTATATTTGAAAAGTTAAAAAAGTAATAAAAACGTGTTAATTCTAAATATGGGCTAAATAGCACAAAATCAACTAAAACAGTTTAAAATGGGGATTGGGTCTTAGAGACTGAAAGCAGAATGGAGTATTCTTTTTTATTAGCTTTGTAATTCTGTTGAATTTTTGAGACTCTAGGCGTGAATTACCAAAATGAAAATAAGAATTTGTCTGGTGTGGTAGCAATATGCCAGTAACCTAGCAGTGAAGCTGAGGAAGGAGGCCTTATTTCAAAAAACCCAAAACAAACTAAAATCTTCTTTTGTTAAAATTTACAAAACAAGTAAGTCACTAACATTTAATTTGATAATGACAGATAAATATCTATCTACTTTGGGCAAGTTGTAGGACAGTAGGACACTATTTAGTACATCTTAATTAGTAATTAGTATATTTGTATTCTAATAGTTCAAACACTTTAATTTTTCTTTTGAATGAAAAATTTCAGTGGTCAAGTCACAATTATTATCCAGTGGAATTATCTAAAAATGTTCTGCCTTTTAAATTTTTTTTGGGGGGGGAGTTTTTTGGCAGTACTGGGGATCAAACTCAGGACCCTGCGCTTGCTAGGCAGGCGCTTATTCCACTGAGCTATATCCCCAGCCCATGTTCTGCCTTTTAAATTGAGATTATAATTGCTTTTAATGTAGTTGTTTTACTGTTCCCCTTGTTATTTTTACATGCAAGTGAAATTTTTTGTTTCCATAAAATAAAACATTTCTATGTACAATTTTGACAAATACTTATTTGATATCACTTAGAGATTGTAATTAATCTTTGTGAAGCTGACTTCCTTTACTCTCATTTCCCACCTTTTTCTTTTTTTGGTGTCAGACTCAAACTTAGGACCTCACCCTTGCCAGGCAGGTGCTGTGCTGCTGAGCTTTGCCCCCCAGCCCTCCCACCTTTTTCTGTACAGAATGTATACTTTCCTTTTCTCATCTGAGGATTGAACCCAGGGTTTTCGCAGGGAGCTCCTTTTTAGTATTTTATTTTGAGACAGGGTCTTGCTAAGTCACTAAATTGCTCAAGTGGGACCTGAACTTGAGATCTTTCTGTCTGAGCCTCTCAAGCGCTGGGATTACAGGCTTGTGCCACCTGGTCCAGCTTAAAATGCCTTATTCTCACACTGTTTTCCCCCTTTTATTCCTTTCTTTCAACAAAAATAGTTTCTCCAGGGTATTATCTTCATTGCCTGTCTAATGTTTTCTTTTATTATTTTATTGTAACTGGCCTACTGTTACACCTTTCAAGAAACTTATTTTCCATGCATTTACATTATCTTTATTATTTGCCTTCTTCCAGTGTTTAAACCAGACATCTTGGTGAGATTATTTTAAAGAATTACGTATTTATTCTATTCTTACCAATCCAATGAATAGTATATTTCTTTTTTCTAAATAAAGGTAACTTTCATAAGTTTCATGATTCAAGAAAACTTGAATGATACATAGGAAAATTAATTGCTTCCAATAAGAAGAGATGGAAGTAGAATTTTGATTGGTGTCCATGTTGTCAAATTTTTCCAGCCAGTGTTAAAAATACAACTTATTTATATATGTAAAGTATCAATCAGAATTGTGATGTTTTAACATAATTTAGATTGTTAAAATACACAAATAACTTGATAAGTGCTATTTATATGTAGAAACTTAAAACTAAATCCATTTCATTACTTATTAACAGATATGTTTGAAGGGTAAAGTACATATATTTAAGTACTTAAATATCCAGGCATGTTGTAGAATGGATAAGAAACCCGATTCTCTGGATCTTCCATCACTGAGCAAAAGAATGCCCTCTCAGCCGCTGACAGACAGGTAAAGTAATGCTCTTACAGTCTCTTCTGATAATTGTTGCTTTCTCTTTCTATGGAAGATATTTATTAATCTTGAGTATACATACTGAATACATTTAGGCTGAATGTTCCAGTGCTAAAATCACTAACTGACTGATGAACCAGGCTCCACCTTATAACACTCAGCTGTGTACTCCTCCTTGGATTGAGGAGGAGAGTGTCCCCTGACCCAGTCACCTTCCAAGCACATGAGGCTTTTGGAGGTCACCCCAAATCTAAGCCATAACAGCGTTCTTCATGATTTTGGTGTTTTCCTCATGAGGTTTTCAACTGCTAGATTCAGTATTATTTCTAATTCAATCTTTCAAGATACGGATTGGTCTGAAAAACTTAATGAAAATATAATTCCATGCTGATGTATGGAAATATCTTGGAATAAGATCAGACTACATAATGAAATAATACACCTCTGCCTAAAATATGTAAGGGTTTGTCCTTGCAAATATGCTGTAGATTACTTTGAGTGGCAATATAGTAAGTACTATTCTGTTGCATACTATTAATAGTTATTAACTATCATCACCATGTTGTACATAAGACTTGTAGTGCATATGTGTCTTGTAAGTACTAAGGAAGGCATTCTGTTAACAGCACAAGTTCTCAGATTCCCAAATGGGACTTTTTTCTTGTTTGAGTAGAATTAATAATTCAATCTTAGATTTAGATGCTGAAGATTATTTTGTTAATATTATAAGTAGTAGGCAGACCAAGGATTTCTCTGAAAATTAGAATTAATGCCTTTTCTAATCTCTGTTAATTTGATTTATACTTATTTTGAAGTGAATATACTTTAGTAGTGGCATTCATTGCTTTAGTTATTTGTTTTACAAATACCTGTTGAATACCTGCTGGTAGATTCATGGTATGTTTTGTTGAATGCTGTATACACACATTGATCTTGGCTCTCATGGATCTGAGAAAGAGGGAGGGAGGGAGCAAGAGAGAGAGAGAGGGAGAGAAAGAGGGAGGGAGAGAGAGAAGGAGAGAGACTTAGTTCATTTTGTGTTTCTAGGGCCAAGTATCTGAAGTAGTGATTTAGAAATAGTAGAGGTTTGTTTAGCTCATGGTTCTGGATGCTGGGAAGTCGAAGATAACACTGCTACTTATTGGCTTATTGTCAGGATCTTATTGCTGTATTATAGTGTGAGAGAACTCATCACATGGGCAAGAGAAAGAAACAGGTTAAGAGGGACTGAATGCTCTTCCAATAAATTTATTCCCAGGATAATGAGCCCACTCCTGCAATAACAGCATTAACCCATTCATTAGGGGAGACCTCTTACGATCTAAATGACCTCCCACGAGGGCCCACTTCCCAACATTTTGCATGAGGGATTAAACTTCCAACACATGAACTTTGGAAACATATTCAAACCATAGCATGATATACATACTTGTATAGGTGGGCCCCAATTTTTGATGGCTCAGCTTAGTAGAAACCATCCTGGGTAGGTGATATGCAGTATCATTCATATTCATTCTCTCTCTCTCTCTCTCTCTCTCTCTCTCTCTCTGATGGGCAGCAGCAGTGATCTCCAGCTCCCAGTCAGCTACTTGGTAGCAACAGCGAACTATCCCTACTGTACAGTGAACTGTATTGCGTTGCTAAACTATGATTTTTGGCAGATTAGATGTATTAAATGCAGCTTTGACTAAAACTATTTGCAAGTTGAAAGGACCTTAGTATGTTCAAAGATGAGCAGCATAGTTGGAGTAGAGTGACTGAAGAGCGTATAGGAACAAGTTGCCTTTAGAGAGAGATTTAGGGCTCAGGTTATTTGGCGGCTTTGTGGTCTGTGGTCAGAAGTTTGAGTTTTTTCTGGGGCCATTGAGCTAGGATCTTCCTATATAGCCCAGGCTGGCCTCAAGCTGCAGTCCCCCTCCCTCAGCCTCCTAAGTGCATGCTGTATTTTATTTAAAACGTAATAGGAAATCTTTGGACAGTTTTAAGTAGGAGAATAGCATAATCTGATTGATGTTAAATGATTTGGGAGATTAAGTGGAGGTCGCAGCAGCTGCCACCATGAACCTCCTCAACAAAACCAAGAGTGAGACGATCTCAGAGGAGCTGCAGAAGAGGGAGGAAAAGGAATTTAATGCAGGTCCGCTCTCTGTGCTGACCCAGTCAGTTGAGAACAACATCCAGGTGCTCCTTAACTACTGCAACAAGAAACTCCTAGGCCAAGTGAAGGCCTTTGACAGGCACTGCCACATAGTGCTGGGGAATGTGAAGGAGATGTGGACCGAGGCCCTCAAGAGTGGCAAGGGCAAGAAGAAGCCCGCACCAGCCAACAAGGACCGCTACATCTCCAAGATGTTCCTGCGTGGGGACTCGGTCATCATGGTGCTGTGGAACCCGTCCATCGCTGGCAAGTGGGGGCCGCTTCCCTGCTGTCAGGACCTGTTCCCCGCCCTGTGGAGACCTGTCCTTCGTGTCTGTACTGATAATAAAGTGCTTTGTGTTTTAAAAACAAAATGATTTGGCTTTTAGAGGATAAGTTGGAAATAAGCAAAGGTAAATGCACAGGGACCAGTTAGATTATTGCAGAATGCCCAGGGAGCATGTGGTCTTTAAACAGAGTGATTGCAATGGAGAAGAAAAAAACGTGGAAAGAATTAAGATACACTTTGGAGATAGTTTCTATCAGTGCTGTCTAATAGAAATACAATGTGAGCTAAATATATAATTTTCGTTTTTCTAGTAGCCCCCTTTTCTCTGACTTTTGAGACAGGATTTCATGATGCAGTTTGGGCTGGCCTTGAATTCACTTTTAGCCCAGGCTGGCCTCAAATTGGGTGATTCTCCTGCCTTGCACTCTGAATGCTGGGCTTATAGGTGTGCACCACCACATCCGACCTTTAGTAGTCTATTTTACAGAAGGTAAAAATAAACAGTAAATTGATATTAATAATACATGTTATTTAACTCAGTATAACAAGATATTATCATTTTAACATGCAATTAATACAAAAATTAGTGAGATATTTTGTATGCTTTTCGGGGTACTATTTGAAACCTGATGTGTGTTTTATATCTACCATATTTCAGTTTGGACTGTCCATGTTTCAGGTGTTAAATGGCCATATGTGGTTAGCAGCTACCTAATGTACAGTACAGATGTACAGAGCTGTTCGTTGGGTATGACAGTACACTTATGGCCTGTATTGAACTACTTAGAAAATTCTTGTATGTGCCTTCTGCTTCCATATGCAAGTCCTTGGCTGTATGAATCTTCCTGCCTAGAATGCCCTCCCATGCCTTGTCTGTTTTGTGAACTCCTGTTGTACATTCAACACAGTGCCTGATATTTGGTAGATGTTTCCTTTTATACTCCTGAAAAGGACAAAAATCCGTTTTTCAGCATAAAACTGTTTTTAGGGGAAGAATTAAGCACAGTGATTAAGACCAGGGACTTTAATCTGGGGACCGCATTTACAATGCTTGTTGCCAGCTGTGTGTACTTGAGCAAGTTGCTTCATCTTTGCTACCACTTCATTTTTAAAATGAGAAAACATCACCATCTGTGAGTTTTCACAAGAAATATAAAAGGTATTACCTTTAAAACACTTAGTACAGTTCTAAACAGCCATTATAGAGTGTATGGTATAGTTGCAAATTAAAGAGAAAAATATTTTGCAACCTGAGTGGTATATTTTGTAATTCAGATATTTACAAAGATAGCTGCAGTCGCACACCAAACATCTTCCATTTGATGCACTGCGTACCTTTTCCTCCCTCCATTCTCTGTCTGTGATTATATGATGGGTATTATGTATACAACTAAAAGCATGTTTTTAGAGCTAATGAAGAGGAAACTGTATAAAATTAAAAAACATTTCAAAGACTGGTGAAGAAATTTGCCAAACCAATGAGAAAAGTAGGCCTTTCATCAAGATAATTTTTGAGCAGGGCAGCCTGCTTTTCTGACTCTCTCAGAAGAAATAATAAGTGATTGTTCATAATTGAGACTGTGTAGCAAGAGGATATGATAGAAACCCTGCTGCCTGAAGGACATGAATACAATATTTTGTAGGAAGGTTTCTGATGTTCCTCAAGTCCTTAAAGATCTTAGACATTGGAAATACATGCTCTGTATTATCCAGTGAAATTTTAGGTCACGTGTGAATTAATTATTTAAGAGCAAGATCCTAACTGCCCTGAGGATTTCTGTTTCCATAGTATCGAAGATTTTTATCCAAATAAAAATCATGGCCCTGACTCTGGAATTGGAAGTGATAATGGAGAGAAACGATTATCTACCACAGAAGTGAGTCTTTTCTATTGCTGATAAATATTTTATTGCATAATTTTATAGAGCTTTGAAATAGCCACTTGCATACATTGGACTTTATTTTGTTTGAAACTCTGATCACTGTGATATTTTGTGACTTCCAATGAAAAAAAGTACATCATCATTTTTAAGAACAGAACAGTGAACTTTAACATCTTAAGTTTGGTCTGAAAACTGGTGAGGTAAAGCAGATATTTTATATTTCATTAAAAGGTCGTACTGTTTATACGTTGTGCTTATTTCTTTCAGCCATCAGATGATGATACAATCAGCCTTCACTCTCAAGTATCAGAGTCAAACAGAGAGCAGATACCCAGAAATGACAGCCACGCAATAGGGGGCAAGCCTGAGTCTCAGAGAGGTAATTTATGAGGTGGCCACTATTTTTATTTCATACGGAAAGCCCTTATCAAAAATGGGTTTTGCAAAATGATAGTGTCTTTCACTAGTCTATTGAAAAAATAAACTTTCGTTTTAAGCAGTGCAGTGTCAGAAAATTTACTAATCTATTTTTCAATAAATACTAATTTTTTACTTAGACCAAGAGGTATGTGATTTCATTGACCCCAACACAGAAGATGTCACTGTTCCTGAACAAGGCAATTCACATATGGGACCATTTGTCTCCTTCCTTAAGGTAAATAAAACTGTGAACAAGTATTCATTACATGTTTTCCTTGGTCTTAGACCATAAAATTTAAAATAATAATTTTCTCTTATATAAGGGAAAAGAAAAATGCTCTGAAAAATCTCAGAAAAATGAAGAACTCAGAAATGAAAAAAGGTAGGTACATAAGAATTTTCAAAATGAACTGTTCCATCAAAATCCTTAAACTATGCATTACATATTCCGACTTGAAAGAATAAAGTTTTTTTGTTTATTTCTGTTAGGTTTAATTGATTTGCAAGTAGTTCATCTGTCTGAATTCCTTAATTAAACCAAAAATCATAATAAGCATTTAAGTGTAGGGTATACATTATTTTTCCCTCTGAGGTTTAATAAAAATGTCTCTTATTTTATGCTGAGGACTATACTTTCACATACACTGCTTCCTTTGAGCTCCTTAACAAGCCTGTAAGATAGATTGCATTGGATGGTGTGAGGAAACTGAGCCCTGCAGTTTGAAAGGTCTGCAACTCAGGTGTTTCTCTCT
>PVLD010021348.1:0-31661 GCA_004027595.1 Dinomys branickii | reverse complement strand
CGAATGACTAAGGATGTGGAACATTTTCTCATGTATTTGTTTGCCATTTGTATTTCTTTGTCTGAGAATTGTGTATTCATCTCAGATGCCCATTTCTGGATTGGGTCTTTGAATTTGGACAGATACATGTTTTTTAATTCTTTGTATGTTCTAGATAGAAGACCTTTGTCTGAAGGACAGCCAGCTAGGATTTTTTCCCTGTGTCCAATTTTAAACACTGAACATATACAGAGCTAGTTTTCCCAGTACCATTTATTAAAGGGGCTGTCTTTCTCCCAGTGAATGTGTTTGGCACCTTTGTCAAAGATAAGGTGGCTAAGCATGTCTGGAGTTGTTTCTGTATCTTCTCATCTGTTCCATTGTTCTTCAAGTCTTTTTTTTTTTGCCAGTACCACACTGTTTTTTTACAGTAGCTTTATGGTATAATTTCAAGTCAGAGATTGTGATGCCTCTTGCCTTACCTTGTTGCCCAGAATTAGCTTTGCTATTCTAGGTCTTTTCTGATTCCAAATGAATTTTATGATTGTTTTCTCTAGTTCTGTGACATATGCTTTTCGAATTTTGAACAGAATTGCATTAAATCTGTATAACAGTTTTGGAAGTATGGCCATTTTCACTGTACTGGTTCTTCTTACTCAAGAATAAGGGATATCTTCTTATTTTCTGATATCCTCTTCAGTCTCCTTTTTCAGAGTATTATAGTTTTAAATGTGGGGTTTTTTTTTACATCCTTCGTTAGATTGATTCCTAGGTATTTCATTTTGGGGGGATGCTATTGTGAAAGGTGTTTTTTCCTAATTTCTCTCACAGTGAGCTTTTTATTCATGTACAGGAATGCTACTGAGTTTTGAGTGTTGACTTTGTATCCAGTTATGCCATAGAATTTGTTTATTATATCTTGCAGTCTTTTAGTGGAGTTTTGGGGGTCTTCTGTGTAGAGTATCATGTCATCCATAAATAATGATAATTTAACATTTTTCCTTTCCTATCATTATTCCTTTTCTTTCTTTCTCTTGTCTAATTGCTCTGGCTAAAGTTTCCAGAACTATGTTGAATAAAAGTGGAAAGAGTGGGCACCCTTGTCTTGTTCCTGATTTTAGAGTGAAAGCTTTCAGTTTTTGTCCATTTAGTATGATGTTAGCTGTTGGTTTTTTATAGATGGCTTTTATCAGATTGAGAAAAAACTAGTCAAAAGTTTGCATATGATCCACATAACCCTCCTCTGTACTTTAAATTATGTCAGATTACCTATCCCTACACAAATACAGAGTCTGCCCCAAAAAGAATACACATTTCAGAAATTTGCTGTACTAATAAATGTCTGGGAGCTCATGGCCACCACTTTGAGCACCTCTTATCATTGTATAGGCCAAAGATAATGTGTATTAATCTCATGATGTCTCAAAAAAATTAGTATTAAAATATTTGCACAAGTTTTTCTTTTATTGATAAATACTTTTTTAATGGACTCTGTATTTGTTATATTGTATTATTTAGGCAATAATGGCAGGAAAAATATCTACATCTTCAGCATATCCAGCAAAAATAGCCCTGAATAGTTTTGATCCACAGCTGGTTGAATTTATGGCTGTGGAGCCCATGGAAATAGAGAACAGATTGTGAATGGATATATATGGAGACATACATATATATCTGTGTGTGTGTGTGTGTGTGTGTGTGTGTGTGGTGCTCCAGGGCTATTAGGCCATAGACAAAAGGAGATCTCAACTCATTAAGAGGTGGCCCTGACTCAATGGGTAGGACCAGAAAGAGGTCAGTATGAGCCTGGCCATATGTATGGCTTAGTGCTTCTCAGCCGTATTCCTGGCAACCCTGTTTGTGTGCACTAATAGACAGCGTGTAACCTGCTGAAGGAAGTCAGGGGCACTGTGGGCACAAGTTAGTAGCCATTTCCACGTTCTCCGTTATGCGACCTGAGCCTGGCAGGGTCTGGGCCTCGTCACTGCCTTGCAGACCTCCGGTGTGCACTCACTGTTAACAGTGTGGCTCCTGAGCCACTCATGACAGCTTGGTCCTCACAGTGTCGCGTTGCCTTCTCGATTGTGCTGGTGGCTGCTGTGGTCCCTTGGCCTCTCATGTTTTCGTGGACAGCCCTTGGGTTCAGTGCATCCTGTTAGAGTCTTGGCTCCTCTTGATGATGAGCATGAGGATGATGAGGGTGACAATGATACTGGCTGTCCGTGATGGTGGCGTCCCCTGCTCTGTCCTAGAACTGGTGAAGATCTTGTGGGCACCACCACTGACCTGGTCTCAGAGGACCTGTTATGTGAGGGCAAGGATGACTCATATTTTGCTGATTAAGACTTTGCAAATGAAACTTGGGCAGTTCCCACGGCTGGGGTAGCACCACAGCAGCCAAATGGAGGGAGGCTGTTGACAGACGGGGCCCTTTGCTGGGCTGCTACTGCAAGATTTTCATGGGGCGGGGTGTGTTGTTTTACTCTGTTCCCATCCACAGTTTTTCTGAAGCACTTCCGGAAATATTCCCACATCAGAGCTGTCGGGCACCAGTTAGTAAGCCACTTGGGTGAGCTTATTGGGTGCTCAGTTTTAATATTCTTTGATTCAGCTGACAAGTGCACAGAGCACAGAGGCGACAGTAGTGAGGGGCTTGGCTTCTCTCTATAGCTTGTTGAGGTCATGTGTGTCATGACCAAGTGTGAAAGTCGATCCATTTCCGTGGACCCCTGGGTGAGCACCTGGGGTTTGTGTTCCAAGCCTCCATTCACTGTTCTGGATGGGGCCTCACCTCCATCTGTGCTCATTTTCCTGTGAGCACTCGCAGTCCGGGTGTTTGCGATGGAATCCATGATGGCGTTATAAGCTAAGCCCACGTGGGTAACTGGCCAGTGTGTCCTTACCCTCGCCACGCTGACAGGGTCATCGTACGTCTACAGCTTGGACTAGGCTGTGAGATGCCGAAAGGCTTTCACTGGAATTGCTAGGAAAGGGCAGATGTTCTTTTACCCTGGATGTGCTATGCGTGCCTGGCCCCGAGGGCCACCGTGGTAGATGGAAGATCCTTGAGAGGAAGAAAGAGGTGGAGTCTTGATGGCATCAATGCAGCCCTTCATCCAGTGTGTGTTTGAAGGGAGAACTGTATCCATGATTTCTGAGAAAAATTCCCTTTTGTTTAAGTCAATCTGCAGTGGGGTTTTGTCATTTGCAACTAAGAAACTCCTGACAGATACAACCTTGTGATCCGTGCTTCTAAAGCATCAATAGGCTCAAGGTTTTCCAGGTGTAGTGGCACATACCTGTAACCTCAGGACTTGGGAGGCTGAGGCGGGGGATCCCTGTGAGCTCAAGGCCACCTGGCTACATAATGAGTTGAAGGTGAGCCTCGGTTGAATTTTAACGACATGCTAGATATTTGATCTAGTTGACAAAATGGACCTCCACGCACTGAGAGCACTGGCCATTGGGGCTGCCAGCTTTCCGCACTCAGGGTTCTGGCCCTTTCCCATGTGTACAGATCAGCTTTCAGAACTGTGCCACAGTGACCAGGCACAGTGATCTTGTAAATCTGCTGTGTGTATATGTGGGTGCAGTGAAAAATGAAGGAGCACTATGGTCGAGAGTATGAGTCCTGAGACCTGCAGACCGCATCCCAGACTCGGCTGTGGGACTTAAGGAAGAGGCCTGTTTGGGAGCCTCATTTTCATTTTCTTGTCTTTCTAAGACTGGCCAGGTTGTCCCTGACTGCCGGTCTCAGTCATGTTCCCTCTCACCCAGACACAGTGCTGCAACTGCCGAGCACTGCTTACAGGACGAGAGCCTTATTTTGGCTTGTGTTACAGTCCTCGCTTAGCCAGCTCCCAGGCAGGGAGAGTGCGCAGAGGGGTGGAGTGGGGGAAAGCCGCACAGTGTCGGGGCAGCCGGGAAGCAGGGAAAGGAGGTGAGTCCAGAGGGAGGCCGAGCTTCCAGGTCTCACCCCCGGTGACCCACCCCTCTGAGCAGGCGCCGGCTCCTCAGGGCCCATCAGCTATGTCGCCCTTGTGCTTCGGTCGCCTTACAAAAGCTGCACCTGTGAGCAAGAGGCCTTTGGCGACATTCTTGATCTAAACAGTGACGTGGCCCAAATCCTTCCAGGCTCAGTTCCCATTTATCATCTTTTTGAGCTGTTTAGTCACACCGTGTAGGGAAGTACATTTTGTATCTTTGTCTCACCATATCATTAATATATATATATATATATATATATATGCTAAAATATATATATCAGGAAAAGAAAAACTTGTATAAATATTTTAATGCTAAATTTATTGAGACATAATGAGATGAATACAAGTTACCCTTGGCCTCTACAATTACAAGAGGTGCTCGAAGTAGTGGTCATGAGCTTCCATTTGATTAGTACAGTGAACTGCTGAAGTGTATGTACAATTTTTGGCAGCCTCTCTCTCTCCGTGATTTTTTGTTTGTTTATTTGTCCCGACTTTTTGATCTACCTAAGCCTTTCCTCTCTCTAGCCTGGAAGTAGTGGGTAGGTCAAGACTGTGCTTACTCCTGTATGACCCAGTCCTTCCTACTCCTCACCGGGGATCTAGCACGATAGGGTGCACATAGAACATGCTTGGTGTGGCCTTGTAGACCCTGAGGACTTTGCCATCAGGAGAATGTGGGCTTTCAAATGAACCCGGCTTCATGGCTTGGGATGGAGTTGGGGACTTAGTATATGTGCTCCTGAAGCGAGTGCAGATGGTGGGACTTGGAAGCAGAAGTGATGCCAGACACTTAAACAAGAATTGTCTGGGATCCTTCTCCTGGGTCATCCCTGTTACCCATTCGATGTCCGGACCCATGGGGTGTGAAGGTCATGGAGGGGCTGGTGGCCAATGAGTGATGGCTGAAGGACCTGCCCTTGCCTTTCTTTGGAGGACATAGGGTTGCTCTCTGAACCCCACTATGTGCAACCTTATCTTGGGGTCACATGGATGCAGGAACCCTGCAGGCTCAGCCCTGCTCCCACAGCAGCTACACTGACAGGGGCCTTGATTCCTGCCACCCTTGTCTCAGTGAGCCTGGTGCCCCTCAAGGAGAGCCACTTCTCAATCACAAGCCCCAGCACACTGGCATCACGCTCACTTATTGGGCAGGAAAGAAATTCACAGCTCACCAGGGGAGTAGCCCTGCCCCTCTACCCACTCTTGAGGTGGGCTGGGGCCTGTCTTTTGCATGCTGGATCTCAGATGTGCCCATGTCTATATGTGTGTGTGTGTGTGTGTGTGTGTGTGTGTGTGTGTGTGTATACGCAAATACGCATGCACATGCATGTGTGGATGGGTGCACGTGCTTGTGTAGGGGGTAGAGATAGACTGGACAAGAAAATGCAGAGTGAACAAATGGAAAGTCACGGAAGCACTGCCAGTCCCTGCACTGCCCCAGCCCCTACCCTGGGATGCCGCCTCTCCTGGTCAGGGGAGGCTGGGTGTGGGAGTGTGGGAGATGTACAGGAAGGCTTTAAGGATGCTCCAGTCCAGGAGTGCACTTTGGAGGGGGAAGGAAACCAAGGCCCAGCAATTCCTCCTTGGCTGTGAAGCATGCAGCTGCTATAGGCAGCTGAGCCTGAACGCTAAACCAAGGCCTTGGGACCATCAAGAGCCTCAGATTCTCCTACTTTGCTCTCTGATTGGAACACATCACCTCTCCTTTCACTGCCTCAGCTTCCTCACCTGTAGATCACCCCACAGCCACCCCCACACTCACGCACACACTTCCCCAGTTAAGTGTAATGAGAGTGAGGTGGGCCAGCTCCTTGCAAACCGCTGTGCTCTCACCGTGGTGAGATGGCAGATGAGAGGGGAAAAGGTGGTGTACCGCAGTCCTGAGGGCCTGCAGAGGTGCAGGGGGCATGGCAAAGGCTGCCCCAAGGAGGACAGCTTGGCCCTCAGAACAGTATTAAATTGTCCTGTTGCCCTTGGCCACAAGAGCTCAGGAGCTGGGCAGGGTTCAAGCCCCACAGTATCTCAGGCTTATCCAGTCCTTGTCCTTGGTCTTATGCTGGTTCTGTTTTAGACAGTGGCAGCTCCTGGACCTCCAAGTGAGACATTCTTATGGAGGCGACCTGTGGGCACCCCGGAAGAAAACTTGCTCTCTGACACTATCACAATCTCCACCCCCATACAAATATGATATGACGTGGTGAGTGAGAAGGAACAACAGGCCTGCTCGGCAGCACTTCATAGAGCCTGGCATTCCCGCCCGGATCACGGCATAAGGGGACTGGTGATTGGAAACACAAAACGTCCCTCTGGTGGGATGGCAGAGAGCCTGCTGCAATAGCTAAGGCAGGACACAGCCTGGGGAGCTGGGCAGAGGCCTGCAGGGGACTGCAGGGGTTTCCCACCCCTGGCGAGCCTCCGGTGCGTTCTGCCCGGTGAGTGGGCCAACCTTGCCCAGCCCAGCGAGCACATGCAGGGACGGGTGGGCTCAGCATCACCAGGGTCATACATTGCACCACCCCGACCCCTTAGAGAGCAGAGCAGAGCAACTTCCCGCTCAGCAAACCTCCTGGCTTTCCCGGTTTGGGCCCTCCGTGGAAGCCCCAGGGACTCAGTCCGGCCCTCCTATCCCAGGCAGTGGACTGATGCCAACCCCGTGTGGCCACATCAGCATGGCAGCACCGATGGTGATTCTCTTCCTTGTGTTGTCTCCTGCAGGGACTTGGAGCAGAGAGGCCCTCGGGCCCACACACTGTGACGCTGCTCCTCCAATTGTGCGCACCCTGGTCTGGGGAGGTGGAGAGGGCAAAGCACGGGAGAGGAAAGGCAAGGTGGAGAATGAGAATGGACCCCCAGGGCCACTCCGGAGAGACCGTTTCACCTGTGTCTGCCTTGGACTTTCCTGGCTTTGACACTGAAAACCCCAAATCCCAGAACAGGGATGGGTGGGTGTCACCCCTCATCAACCCCCCATAGCTGCTCCCTGTCCGAGCCCGGTGAGCTGTCTGGACTAGGTACCTGGTGATGCACTGGTGGGTGCAGAGCTGCCAGCTGGCAGAGCTAGGACTTGGATCCAAGCGCGGGGCCCTCTGCCCCCAGCCTAAATGTCTCAGGCCGTTCCTTGAGGTGGGAATTTGGGTCTCTGCAATGATCTTAGCCAAGACTTTTCCTTAGGTTGGAAGTGATGGTAAAATAGCAGAAGGAAGGAGAGAGAGGTCAAGTCACTTTTGGGGATCAGGGAGAAGAGCCTGTAGCCCACACTGCCTTGCCTCATGAGGGGCAAGAGCCAGTCCCAGGAGCCTGCTCACATGGGCCCGGGGCCAACAGGCAAAAGTACGGCTTATCAGGGTTGCACTGGTCTCACTTTTCATGAATCATGTGCTTGTCCAAGAACTACTGACTGACCCACTGGTTATTCTTCAACATGTTGTTCCCTTTGCAAGGAACACGCTCTTCTCTTCTGTCTTTTATCTCTTGCTGCCTCATCCCAAATCCATCTATTCTTCCGGTCTCAGCTTAATATACACTATTTCCCGAAACCTAGGTTGAAGAAGGTTTTTTAAGCACTTTGCACTTCTTTAATTAGCTCTCATTTAATTCACATGAAAATCCTCTGACTCAATTAGACTCTTTTATAGTTGCGTTAACAGTGTCTCCTTGGCTTGTCCAAGGACACAAGGCCTTTACCGTTAGCTGGGCTGAAGCTTGACAGGAAGGCTTTCCTAGTCCTCACTCCTTATTCCCAGAGGCCCCATGGATAGTTGCTGTTGGTGTACGCACCACAGATCCCCAGGTGATATCCAGTCTCCTGGCTGACTCCCCACAGGAGCTCAGCCTTGGAGGGTGGTGCTCTCTACTCCTGTGTCCCTAACTCTAGGCCTTTGGAAGGAGCTCAGCAAATACTTGTTCAATGAGTAAGTGGGTTAATCAATGGGCGAATTAATGAATCAATGGCCTTGTGAGCTCTATGACTAAGGTCCTCAGAGAAGCCTTATGCTGTTGCGGTACCCTGCACCCCCACTGGCAGTGTTGAGCCAGGGGTCTCTTGGTGGCACAGGACAAACACAACCCTCTTTTCTGGGGTGATAGTGTAACGGTGAGACTGGGGAAAAAACTTTTTTTTTTTTAAAGTAAAAGAATGAAAACATTAGCAAACAGACACAAAGTAGCACAAGAACAGTACCAAAACTGAATTACAGATAAAGTGACAGGGAATTAACAATGGTTGTGGTATTACATATTGATAACTTCAAAGTGTATGTTCAGGGTAATGTATATAGACATACTAGACTGATCAAACAACTAATCTGCTCCTTACAATAAAGCGTCATGAGACAATAGTGCAATCATGTTAGCCATCCTGCGTATATATACGTACATACATACATAGTTATCCTTTTCTTCCTTTTCTCCTTCCCCTTACCCCAGTTGCTCTTTATTTTTGAGCAGTTTCCTTTCCTACCTCCTAATTTGTATTGCCACTTTCAGGTTCTTATACTAAAGATACAATGTGCTGTTTGCACATGCACATCTGATTTATTTCACTTATGAGTATAGTCTCTAATTGTGACCATTTGCCTATAAAAGCTTCAAGTTTGTCTTTCTTTATAGCTAAGTAATATTCCATCATGTAAAAATGCCACAGTTTTTTTATCCAGTGCTCTGTGGGTGGACATTTGGGTTGTTTCCATGATTTAGCTATTACAAATTGTGCTGCTATAAACATGGGTGCACATATATCACGGTGATATGATGTTTTCAGATCTTCTGGGAAAATACCCAGAAGGGTAATAGCTGGGTTGAATGGGACCTCTAGACCTAGTTTGTTGAGGAATCTCCAAACAGATCTCCACAGTGGTTTCACCAGTCTGCATTCCCACCAGCAGTGCAGCAGAGTTCCTATTTCTCCACAGCCTCGCCAGCATTTGTTATTGGATGATTTCCTAATGCTGGGCAATCTTACTGGGGAGAGATGAAATCTCAATGTTGTTTTTATTTGCATTTCTCCAATGACTAAAGATGTAGAACATTTTCTCATATATTTATTTGCCATTTGTATATTTCTTTATCTGAGAAGTGCGTATTTATTTCAGATGCTCATTTCTTGATTGGGTCTTTGAATTTGGACAGGTTTATGCTTTTTAATTCTTTGTATGTTCTAGATAGAAGACCTTTGTCTGAGGAACAGCCAGCTAGGATTTTTTCCAATTTGTGAGTTTTCTTTTTACTCTGCTGGTGATTTCTTTAGCTGTGCAAAAACTTTTCAGGAAGATGAGGTCCCAGTTATTGATTCTTTGAAGTGTTTCCCTTGCAGTTTGATTTTCATTCATGAACTCTCTGCCTACTCCTATGTCTTCAAGATTTTTACGTACTTTCTCTTCCAATAGGTTTAGTGTTTCTGTTTTAATATTGAGATCTGTAATCCATTTTGACTTGACTTTGGTGCATGGTGATAGACTTGGGTCTATTTTCAGTCTTAGGCAAAAGGCAAGCCTATTTTTCCAGCACCATCTATTAAAGAGGCTATCATTCTTCCAGTGAGCTTGATTTGCCCCTTTGTCGAATATTAGGTGGCTGAGTGTGTTTGTGGTTGTCGCTGCATCTTCCAGTCTGTTTCTTTGATCCTCAGTTCTGTTTTTTAGCCAGTACCAGGTTGATTTTATTAGAGTAGCTTTGTAGCATAATTTCAGGTCAGGGATTGTGATTCCACCTGACTTATCTTTGTTGCCCAGAATTACTTTTGCTATTCTGAGCCTCTTTTTGTTCCAGATGAAGTTGAGGAATGCTTTCTCTAGATCTGTGAGGTATGCTAATGGTAGTTTAATGGGAATTGCATTGAATCTGCACAACAATTTTGGTAGTATGGCCATTCTCACAATGTTGGTTCTTCCTAACCATGAGCAGGGAATGTTTTTCCATTTATTGAAATCCTCTTTGATCTCTGTTTTCAGAGTACTGTAGTTTTCATTGAATAGATCTTTTACCTATTTTGTTAGGTTGATTCCTAAATATTTCAATTTCTTGGATGCTATTGTAAAAGGTATGGTTTTCTTAATTTTTCTCTCAGTCTGTTTGTTGTTTGTGTCTAGAAATGCTATTGATTTTTGGGTGTTGACTTTGTATCCAGCCACTCTGCTGAATTTGTCAATTAATTCCAGGAGTCTTCTTGTGGAGTTTTTGGGGTCTTCCATGTAAAGTATCATGTCATCTGCAAATAGCGATTGTTTTACTTCTGCCTTTCCTATCCTTATTCCTTTTATTTCTCTCTATTGTCTAGTTGCTCTGGCTAGTGCTTCCAGAACTATGTTGAATAGGAGTGGTGACAGTGGACATCTTTGTCTTGTTCCTGACTTTAAAGTGAAAGCTTTCAGTTTTTGTCCATTTAGTATGATGTTAGCTGTTGGTTTGTCATAGATGGCTTTGATCAGATTGAGGTAGAGGCCATCTATTCCTATTTTTTTGAGGGTTTTTAACGTGAGTGCCTGTTGGACTTTATCGAAAGCTTTTTCTGCATCTGTTGAGACGATCATGTGGTTTTTGTCTTTAGCTCTATTGATATTGTGTATTACATTAATTGATTTATGAGTACTGAATCATCCCTGCATTCCTGGAATAAATCCAACCTGGTCATGGTGTATAATTTTCCTTATGATTCGCTGCCTTCTATTTGCTAGTATTTTATTGAGTATCTTTGCATCTATGTTCGTTAGGGAGATTGGTCTATAGTTCTCTTTCTTGGTTGGGTCCTTCTCTGGTTTTGGTATCAGTATAATACTTGCCTCCAGAAATGAGTTAGGGAGAATTGCTTCCTTTTCAATTTCATTGAAGTGTTTGAGGAATGTTGGCATTAAATCTTTGCTGATTGTTTTATAAAATTCTGCTGTGAATCCATCAGGGCCTGGGCTTTTCTTTGTCAGTAAAATTTAATGATATTTTCAATCTCATTACTTGATATTGGGTTGTTTAGGATTTTTATATCTTCCTGGTTCAACAACAAACTGGTTTTTAAGCATCAGAACAAACATGAATTCTTCTGGGGAGTATGGTGAGACATTTCCATGAATTCTTAGGATAAACTGAGATTTAGAGGAAATTCCATTCCTGTGGTGGTATCTGTAAGCTCAGGTTCAGGTTTTACTCCCTCTACCACCTGCATAGTTTGGTGCCTTAGAGGAAGACTTTGAGAACTTGTCCTTGGAGAAGTGGCTAGAACTCAGGCCACAGGAGGCTGGACCCAGCATGGGGTGAAGGGAAGGAACAGGCATCAGAGAGGAGGGAACAGCGATGGAGTGAGCGGCAGGCCTCTCGGGCCTTTGTTCCTTGAGCTGGGGGAGCAGCTAGCTGGTGGCTGTGGACAGCTCTGAGTGCACCAATAGCCACTGTAACAGATGCTTTGCGGCCTCATCCTGAAGCACCCCTGTGGCCTTGTGGGAAACCTCACACTATTTTTAGTCCCATTAACTGAAGAAAGTGCCAGCTCTTTTCCTCTCCACAGGCCAGTTCACTGTTGATCTTACTGGGGCTGTAAACGCCGGTTCCTTTTTAACTTGGGGGACTAATCAGTGCTGGGGCAGAGCCCGCCTGTCCCTTTCTATTTCCATACTTTGTATGACTGTTCACGTGGGAAAAATCATGATCTTTTCCCATGCTGGTGGTCATCCTGGACCACACGGGCAGAGCCTGACGAAGGGCCAGGGCTCAGGGTGCCTGAAAGTTTCCAAGGAGGAGAGAGGAGCCTTGTAGAGCAGCAGGAGCCAAGAAGGGCAACATTATCCAGTGGAGGGGGGTGGGGATTCACTCTAACTCGGCAGCAAAGGCCGGAGCCGCTCCTCTGTCACCGTTCCTTGGAGTTGTCAAAATGTTTTCCTTTTGATGCCTGTGCAATTCTGGGAGGCGGGGTCAGGCAGAAGGCACCATTTTCGTCCTAGAAGTGAAGCAACAGGTAGAGGCAGAGAGACAGCCCAGGTCCTGTGGAGCTAGGAAATGCCAGAACTGGGATCAGAGTCCACATGCCAGGGTGCACTGGGGGGCGGGCAGGATCGGCTAAGTTTTAAAAAATACACGTTCAAAAACGTGGCTTCTCCATGGAGTGGTGGAGTTTCTCCAAAGCCACCTAGCTTCTCTGAGCCTTAGTTTTTATAGCTGTGAGCTGAGGCCAGTGCCCCTTCATGGGCTATGAATGTGAGAGTGTGTGTTAAGTGTGAATTTGGGACCTGGAATGTAATAAACACTCAAAAAGTTGCCATTATCAGCAATAGTACTGCTGTTTCTCAGTGCTAACAGGCCGTCTCTCACGGTGCTCTGTCTGGTCTTCACTCCTCCCTCACTGGAGTCTCCTTCTGTTACACCTTCCAACATGTGGCCGAGGAAGCTGGGTGGGAACTATGGATTCCCTAAGTGTCCAAGGCACAGAGAGGTGCATCCCTGCGTGGGGTGTCTACTGGCCCTGGATCTGCCAAGAGCACGTTTTATGCTTTCAGGAATGGGGTGACACGAGCAGAGGGGCTGCGGTGGTCGGGGACTGGCCTGCAATCCCTGGGCACTTGTTAGGCATTCGTGGATCTGGACTTCCAAGGAGCTATGTTGCTGTCTCAGCAAAATGAAGGCGAGGGTAGCCGGGCAGTGCTCTAAAGCCCCATCTGTAGGGGACACAAAAATCCCAGAGGAAACTTACAGGGATGGGGGATGTTTTTCTACATCACTTTCTGGGGGAGTTTCACACAGCTGGGAGATCTTTCTTGGATCAGCTGATTGAGATGGGACATGCTTTCTTAGAGAGCATGCCCAGCGCCCAAGGACGTCCCCAAGTGGAGTGGAGGCAAATAGCTGGTAAACTTTTGGTTTCCTGGGTACATTTGGGGCCAGAGTGAAGTGGTATGAGGCAGTGGTTGAGGATGACCACCTTGGGTCCTCTCTGATATCAGAACTCAGGGGATGTTGCCGTGTAAGAGGCTTTTAATTATTTGCCAGCCTGTACCTGGGTACCCATCAGGGCAGCACAGGCTTTGGAGCTCAAGAGGTGGTGGGTATGAGCAGCATGGGGGGCCTTCTTTGGTGCAACCCAGGAACCCCTTCCCTAGGGCCAGTGTGGGTCTTTCTATCCCGAGTCTGGGTAGAAGGCAGAAGGCTGGGAATGGAGGAAGGTGGAGTATGAGGATGTGATTCTTTTACTTTTATGTCACTCACCGACTGTCCTTCCCCTGCCTGGGTTTGCCAGTGACATGGGGAGGCAGGAGTTGTAGGGTTTCCCTGAGTCAGTATGCAGTTCTGGGGCTGACTTGGTTATACTCAGAGGAAAACATACCCTGGCAGGTATGCTTGGCAGAGGTAAATGCTTGTCAGTAAGTGAATTCCACGATGGCCACTGGCCTAGAGGCAAAGGCTGCAGGGAGGCTGGCCCACTTCCTGACAGCTCCACAGGAGATACTTGCAGTCTCGCGGGCCTGGGGGTGGACTGCCCCATCATTGCAGAAGTTTCACGCTTTGTGAACAGCTGCCTCCCTGCACCTGATAGGCATGGATGATAGCTCTAGGCTGCTTGCCCTCCCCACAGACTTGGAGGATGTTCACCTGGAGGGATAGCTCGTTCCTGTGGATACTTCTTGGTGACAGTGAACTAAACCTGAGATGACAGGCTGGCTGGAGACCTTCCCTTACATGGGTACCTTCCAGCTCTAACAGCCACATTGCCTGAGGTGTCTACTCCGAGGCACGGTGACATCCCAGTTGAGTTTCCTCGTGGGTCAGTGTATGTCAGGCTCACACTTGCTGGACTTGTGTCAGGTGTGTGAGTTGAGTTCATCCTGGAATTGAAGAACTGGTGTTGGGCCTGGAGCTTTGTCATCGTGGTGAAAGGTGGGAAGACTGTGGTGCCAGGGAAAAGGAAGGCATACTAGAGGGGCAAGGTGGAATCCTTCCTTGTGGTTTATATCTAGATGACCCCCAAAGCCACATGTGCTCATGGGAGTGTGGTAGGGGATCAGTCCGCTGATGAGTTTCTAGCTAGATGTGCTATTGGGAGGTGAAGCCTGGTGTCAGGGGTTGGGTCACAGGGAGCATGGCCTGGCAGGGTCTCTCTCTCTCCCTCCTCTTTTCTCTCTCTCTCTGTGTTGCTGCCATGCCACGAGCTGCTTCTCCTCTGTCCTGCTTTGGATCCAGTAGACTATGGCCTGAAACTGCTACAAACTGTGAATTAAAGTAAACATGTCCTTCTTTACCTTGTGAGTGTCGGGTATTTTGTTTCAGTAGTGAGTAAGACACTCTCCACCGTGCCAGCTGACCTAAAGTAGGGGGTTTGGCAGTGGGGACTTCAGAGGCCAGAATTTCTTTCCTTTTGCTTTCTGGGACAGGGCTGGGGAGGTGTGACAGGAAAGGAAGGCCTGGGCAGAGGTTGAGTACAGAGAAGGGACATCAAAAACCAGTGTTGTGTTTGCTGGTCCCACTTACCCACCAAGGACCATGGTAGACAGCCAGGGCACAAAGCCACACAGCTAGATCCTTGCTCTTCTGCAGCTCCTGAGTGGGGCTGGGCCAACAGCACGAGGTCCGAGGGGTCTTCACCTTTTTTCCAGCCTGGGACACAGCCTACTTTGCTGGGCTGCACCAGGAATATGGTGTCCTATCCTGTTACTCATCCCACTTGATTTTGTGTTTACATCAGCCTTTGCAATGCCCTTCTATCTCTGTAGGTGAGGACGGAAATTGGAAGGCAAAACCTGTGGTAGCAAGGCCTGCAAATTGCTTATAATTTCCAAGTGAGAGGGAGAGAGTGACAGGTTTATAATGATCACTCTGATTTTGCTGTGTTGAGGGAAAATTAATCCTGAGGCCTATGTCCTTCTACCTCCTTCAAGATGACGCTTTCTTGAGACTGTGAACTTGATTTGTCCACTATAACTCCTTGTATTTAGTTTGAGTACTACTTCTGAGACTGCTACATTAAGCTTACTGAGCTGTTACTTGTTTTGGGCTAATGTCAATGTCAGGCTTTATTTCCCTCAGGCAAGGATGGAAAACATGCTTCATTTTGTGTGCTACCTCAGCTAGATGATGGTGGCCACCAGGAGCTCCGAGCTGGGGAGAAGTCTGTGGCCAAGACCAGACTCAGCAGAAAATTATGCTATGATTGATTAGCAATGCCTGCCATGGACATGGGAGAAAGAAGTGAGGGTACCTGTGCCATCACCTATCTAGAAGATTAAATTTTCTCAGTTTTCTCTGTCTACTCTGTGGTCCCCAGACCTTTAAAATAAAAGGCTGGATCACCTCTCTAGGGCTCTATTGCACTGTGCTCAGCATAGGACTGCATCCAGAATGGGCTCAGCTCTTTCCAGCTTCCAGAGCAAACTTCCCACAAAATAGACATAAGCAGCTCCTGGCTGTACCAGTAGCACATGTGGCCCTTCCAAGTCTGGACTCTTTTTCCTCCCTAGTCTCATCAGTGGCCCTCCTGCACAGGGGCCTTACAGTCTAGGCACCATGAGCTTTTGCTGTATCCTAAATGCAGTGCTCTTTCCCGCCTGCTTGCATTTGCATGTGCTTTTCCCTTTGCCTGGAATAGTTCCCCTCTTCTCATCCTTTAGGGCCCAGATAACATGTCAGCTCCTCTGTGGCTTCTTCCCTGGTATCTCTAGCCCATCAGTGCTGCTGTCATCTTGTCCCAGAGCATTGTGGTCATTTCTCCATCATAGCTTGTTGACCTACAGACTGGTGTCCAAAGGCACAGAAAGCTGTTTCTCACTAGGTTGTCAGCTACACAAGGCAGGGACCACTGTGAGATGTTATAGCCCAGGATGGTCCCAGGCCCTTGGAAGGGTCTCTGCAGAGGTTTGCTGAGTGAATCAATGTGAGAATGAATGAACACCAGGATGTGCTGTAAATAACTTGAATTTTGATTCTCGTTTGTTCTCGCCTGCCAAGGACATGGCTTAAATCACTCTTGTAATGAGAGCAGAGGAGGGAGGGCGGTGATTAAATATATGCCTGATAAAACTTCTCTGTTTCATGTTTGGAGTGAAAAAGGGAAAGTTGAGATAAAACTGCTTGTTTAGACCCGAGCTAGTTTCGCCAGTAGGGCCACATCACTAATCCCCCCTTGGGGGAGTGCAGGGCTGGGGGTGTGTGGCACTGAGCTGGTGCTATCACAGAGGGCAGGGTTGGGGTGGTGGCAGGACCAAGGTTGGAGAGGCATTTGCTACTGGGGAGAGAGTATGACGGCTTCACAGAGGACCCAACCTGAGCCAAGCTTCGGAGGAAGGTGGGAGTTCTTTGGGCAGGGAGGCTACTCCAGGCAAGGGTCCGTGTGTTCAACCCTCTGTCGGGAGACAAGACCAAGAGCAAGAGTCAAAGAATGCACAGTCTGTGTACATGCAGGGCACGAGTCATGCATAAGCTGTAGGAGAATCTCCGCTACCTCTTCCTCAACGAGATCCTCAGCTATGTGGCTGGACCCTGACAATATGAAGCAGTCATTGGCCAGGCGATCTTACTCTGCCTTGGCAGCTTGTTGACTTGTGTGTCATGTAGCATCTTCTGGTGGCGGTGGGGGCTGTATGTTTCCTTATAGAGTTGACTTTGGCCATCTCTCATCCTCCCATTGGAAAGATAAGGAAGGAGGCAATCCTGGCACATTTTCTGTTGCTGGTAATTTATACGGAATAGAAGTTTATTTGGCTCACAGGTCTGGAATCTGAGAAGTCCAAAAGCAAGCCTCTGTGTCTGCTCAGCACTGGAGGGCCCATTTGCTGCTTTGTAACATGGCAGAGGGTGTGACACAGAGCAAATGTGCCAGGGAGAGCTCTGTTGTGTAACAAAGCCACTGCCGTGATAACCTGCTAACTCACTCACTCATGAATGGACTAATCTGCCTGTGACCCGGTCACCCTCAAAGGTTCCATTTCTCAACACCGCTACCCCAAGTTTCCCATCTGTTTAGACTGAAGCAGAGAGCGCCCTCTCTCAAGCACCCTTGTGGCCACCAGGCTTCCCCTCTAGTTACCAGAAAAGGGGAGACCTTGAGAAGCACCTCCAAGGATGGAAGGAGGGTCATGGGTCCCCAGGTCTGGCATGCAGGAGAGGAGGAGCACAGAGCAGGACTGACCTGCTGAGGGCTAAGGAAGTGTGGCCCCTCAGGTACACCCCACCGAGGCAGGAGGGACTTCCTTTTCATCTCTGCCTTCACTGTCCTCTCCTGACTGTGACTATGGCCACGTAGGGAGCCTCGCACTACACTCTGGCACTCGTAGTCTGTGTGTTCAGACCTCGGTAGGGAGACAAGAACAAGAATGAGAGTCAAAGAATGCACAGTCCGTGTGTAATTGGATGCTGTTCAGGACACAGACAAGTCCTTGAAAATTTGTGTAAAACTAACTTCAGCCACAAAGCCAGGCGTGGTGGCCCACATCGGCAATCCCAGCAGACTGGGGTCTGAGACATGAGGACCACAAATCTGAGCTCAGCATGGTCAACGTAGTGACTTAGCAAGACCCAATGTCAAAAAATTTGGTCATAAATATTTCTGCCTGACTAAAAGTTTTGCTAGGCTCAGTTCCCTGCATTAATCCTCAGAGCAGCCCTGCCCAACAGGAATATAAAACGTATATAATTTAAACATTTCTACTAACTACACTGAAAAGAGTAAAGAGAGGTCAGGCATGCTGGTGTAAATCTACCATCCCAGCATTCGGGTGGCTGAATGGAGACAGTTGCTAGGTGGAGGCCAGACTGGGCTACATAGCAAGTTCAAGGCTGCCTGGACCATAGAGTATGACCCTGTCTCAAAAAGAACCCAAAAGAAGAAAAAGTAAAAGAAACAGGTGAAGTGAATTTTAATAACATATTTTGTTTCATCAAGTATATCCAATACCGTATCACTTCAACATGTAATTGCATTTTTCTTGCAGTGCCTGAGATGGAACCCTGGGCTTTGCACATGTCAAGGGACCTGGAGAGAGGCCGGGTCAAGGGGTACTGAGGGAGTCCTGGAGCATGTCTGTTTTTACATAGTAGTTTGTAAATGTGAAAAAGTAGAAAATGTGATAGCAAAAATTTTAATTTTTGCATAGGTGGTATAGTCACATGGTTAAAAGAAAAGGAGTGGTATAGTGGAAAATCTCATTGTTTCCTCTCTGTGCGGCTACCATCTCCCCCGCTTACCCAGTGATCACTTTCTTTTGTTCATTTAATAAGTTTTAGCTTCTTTTGGAAATGAAAGTAAATTAAAAATCCCCCTCAAATTTCTCCAATTTTTAAAATATCGAAAATAGGATATTACCAAGACTGCACTTTCCCCATAAACACTACTCTTCCCAGAGTGCTTCCTGGGTCTGCACACAGAAGCTTCCTCGTTCTTGGGTTTCCCAAACATCTGCATGCTGCTTCGTTGGGGTGATCAGGCACAAGACTATAATTCACTTAAGCA
This sequence comes from Dinomys branickii, assembly GCA_004027595.1. Classification (NCBI taxonomy): domain Eukaryota; kingdom Metazoa; phylum Chordata; class Mammalia; order Rodentia; family Dinomyidae; genus Dinomys; species Dinomys branickii. Next base: position 13,277 of record PVLD010021348.1, on the reverse strand, counting down.
ACCCCTATTGGTGAATGCTTGTCTGTTTCCCATCCTTGACCATCATAAGTTATGCTGCAGGGAATAGCCTTGTGAACACATCACTTCACATGTTTGCGAGTTTATCTGAAGGATAAGTTCTCAGCACAGAGGTGACTGGTTGGAGAAATATGCATTGGACTTTGGTAGATGTTACCAAGTTGACCAGTGCATAGGTTCTCCTGTCCCTAAAATGTGAGAGCTTGGTTTTCTAAGCATCTCCAAGAGGGTAGTTAAACTTTTGGCATTTGGCCAACTTGCTAGATAAACAGTGTGGTTTATTTCATTTGCATTTTTCTTTTTACAGATAAAGTCAAGCATCTTCGTGTGTTTATGGGTCATTTATAAATTTTCTATTCATCTATTTGTTATTGTCTTTTTAAAAATTATAACAGCTTATACACATTTAGAAGTTAGCCCCGAATCTCTGGTGTTACAAATATGTCCCCCTAACTTTTCTTGCATGTCATTCTTTTTCCATTCAGAAGTTTTAATTTTTATTAGTCACCTTGATGTCTTTTGTGACCTCAGCAATTTAAGGAGTCTCAGTCAGGGGTGTCATCCACGGCTGTAGAGAAATTCCGCTCTGTTCTTCCAGTCATTTTATGGTTTTGGATATCTTATTTTAAAGTCTTTGATCCCTTTGGAGTTTATCCTGGTAACTGGGAAAGGGTAAGGCTCTGAGACAGAAAAGAAGAGCCCAGTGATCTCCAAGAGGCATTTTTGCTTTTCTTCCACAGCTGCATTAAATCCCCTGCAGCTGGTGCCGCTACACTAAGCATGGCTGCCCTGGGCGATGGACGATTGCTTTGGCTGCAGTACTCTTCAGTTGTGGACTTGCCCTGATGACTGTCCTGCAGCCTCTCTGGATGACTCTGTCCCTTTGCAGCCCTTTCTTCCCTACCCATGACCCAACAGCAAGCCTATCCCTGCCGAGGGTGCACAACTCTGCCTTTTTTCCTCAGGAGCAACCTCCTCACACCCTTAGTGGGTTTGGTCTGTACCTGGTTTCCCCTTATGTTGTTCCCCTAAGCGCTATTAAAGTCTCTTTTGGATAGGCATATGTTTGCCTCTTTGCAGTTTCTCTCTTGTGTAGACTGTGCTGAGTTAATAGACTAAAGGGAGGGATGATATCAAAGGTCACTGGTGCCCAAAGCGGCCAACAGCAGGGGCTGGTAACCCTGAACACAGCTAGCAGCCAGAGAATGGTGGAGAGCAGTGAAGAACTGCCGGTGGCCTCCGTCTCTGGGTGGCTGGAAGAGTTCCTAAGGCCTTGTCAGCTCTTTGTGCTAAGCGGCAAGGAGGGCTGCTGACGCTAGCAGAGGTGTGAGCTGCAAGCATTCAAAACCCAGGGCTGTTAATATTAAAAGAGTTTGCCAGACTGTGATTTCTGTATGGATTGGACAAGAGCCCCCAGCTGATTAGTAACATCTTGGAAGCCAGTAGGGGCCCCCCATCTTGAGCGGACATTGACGGCAGTGGTGATAGTCATCGGCAGTGGGGAAATGGCTCAAGAACAGCCTCATTTCCATCTTACGTGCAGCATGCAGACCTCAGTAGCCGGTGACAGATCTGACTTTCTCCGCATGGCCACCCTGCTGGCCCCCTACTGTTTAGCTATTCATCTGTATTTCCCCCACTGATCTGAGATGTCACATTTATCACGTCCTCGATTCCATATGTGGCTCGGTCTGTTTCTTACATTGTCTGCTACATTGGCATATTTATCTGGGTCTATACTGGTGACACTCCTTTAAGTTATTGGGTCTAGATGGCGTGTACTTTTAATAGCTCTGCTTTTTCTATTGGTGTTTTGGTTTGTTTTCCTAAATGAACTTGAGAATCCACCTGTCTACTCTTGTACCTTCTCCCCTATGCACCCTCCAATTCTGTGGGTATCTATAGACAAGTAGTTAATAGTACAAATTCTGCAATGAGATTGCCTGTGTTCAAATCCCAGTTGCCATTTTATCTGTGAGTTGGCAAACATCTTAATTTTTTTTAACTTCAAGTTCCCCATAGCATATTTCATAAGAACTGTGTTATAAGAGCAATCACTTGAAGAAATTAGCTAACAGTTATTTCATGAGAAGTCCAAAAGTTGGGAGTTTCTAGCTCCAGCATCCCGCACTGAGCTCAACCAGCTCGGAGGTTCTCTTAGCTCTGGCCTGGGGATGACACCCCTCAGGGTCATTTGATGGATGCAGTGTCTTATATTCTTTTTTTGGGGGGTACTGGGAATTGAACTCAGGACCTTGTGCTTGCTAGGGAGGCGCTTGTGCCACTGAGCTATAGCCTCAGCCCCAGGGTCTAGTGTTTATAGGTGCCAGTTTCAGACATAGTTGCTAGAGCTTCTCTGCAAGGGTCATTTTCCAGTGACCTTCCGGCAGGGAGGAGTCCAGTCTCACTGGTCAGAATCACATGTCCATGGCCCAAAGGATTATCATGACTGACTGAGTATAGTCAGACCCACCTCTTGACTGGGCCCCACTGGTAGAGGCGGTGGCACATGAAGTCCTTGACATCTGTAGCTCAGATGGCAGGAGGAGGGTGAGATGGTATCTGGCCTTCCCCCTTGGGGCAGATCTATAGTGGGGGTGGTGAGTGACCTCTCAGCCATACCTCGAGAGTGTGAGGTTACCTTTGGCTCCATAGAAACTTCCAGGCCTCTCTCCTCTGGCTCCTCACCCCTGATACCTGCAGGCAGCTTTCCCCCTCTGAAGTCAGTGATTTTCTGAGCACCCCTGTGATAGTTCTAGATTCCAGGTGTAGGAATCTAGTATTAGGTGCTTGGGCTGTTCTGTGTATGGCCCCACGTCTCCTGGAGCAGCCATGTTCTCTGTTTCTGTCCTCTGCCAGCAGATACATCTCCTCAAACAGTCTGTAAGCCCCATCTTTTTTTTTTTTTGCGGTACTGGGGATCGAACTCAGGACCCTGCGCTTGCTAGGCAAGCGCTTATTCCACTGAGCTATATCCCCAGCCCTGTAAGCCCCATCTTGATGGATGTGTGCACTGGTTTGTATCACAGGAGCTCTGCAAATCTGTGGGGCACCAATGAGAGACCTCAGTGGCACTGGAGTAGTATCTTCTTCTTCCCCTCCCTGAGCACCCTGCTCTCCCTGTATCCCACACATAAACTGTGTGACTGATGGCCAACTGGTAACTGGCTTGTTTTGAAAAGTTCCAGCAGCAGGAAACTGAGTGAGTTGGGGCCTTGTGGGGTCCCAGGCTGCAGCCTCTAGTCGGCTTGTCTTGGGTTGGCCAGGCAGTGCACCTTGCTTCCAGTGGGTCCCCACACAGGAGGGTCTTTAATGGAAGGCAGGAGAGGGCATCAGCAGAGAGGCTGGAGTGCTCGGGCTCCAGCTACCTAGGCCTGGGAGAGATGGGAGCAGGGCCTGCTGGGCGTGTGTCCCTTGCTCTCTGTGCCCCTCACCCCCCAGCCTGAAGGAGCTGTAACAGGAAGTGGTTTCAGAGGCACAAGCTCAGGGCTCCTGGAACTCTGTAGAGCTCTTGTCCCCTTGATGGAGCTCCGGAGGTGAGGGCCCCTCCGTGGTCATCATGGCTGCAGAGGACATGAGTATGGGCGTGCAGGGAGACAGCGGCTCCACTACCTGGGTCGACAGAGGTGGGAGTGGAGAGTATTCCTGCCACATGATGAGCATTTCCTCCGAGCTTGCTCTGTGCCAGGCCTCAGGCAGGATGTCTCTCCAGGTGCAACGCCCACCTTTATTTATCACCTAAAGCCAAGGATCAAACCAGGTGTTTAATGCACTTTACTTCTTTTAACCTCCTGGCAGTCTCAGGAGACAGGTGTTATTCTCCTTCTCAGTCTCATTTTGCAGATGAAGAGATCCAGGTTTGCAGAGGTTCAGTTACTCTACAAGTCCAAGGGCCAAGAGGGAGCTCAGCCATGCGCAAGAGGGCAGATGCAGGAGGTGCAAGGTGATGCCCACAGTTTGCACAGCTGGGGACTGGACAGTGGGCGGGCCCACGGCTCTCTCGTGTTAACCCTTTGGTTGCTAGCCTGTGCGGGGAGGCCCAAAGGGTCCAGGCTTGGGGCTGGGTCCAAGAACACTGGTCTGAGAGACTGGAGGAAGTGACAGGTCACAGATTTCATGAGGGCTGGCTGTTTGTACAGTGCTGCTTCCTGGGCTGACATATGTACTTATTCTCTTCTCATCTGGTTCCCAAAGCTCTTGATAATGGCGCTGAAGAAATCCGAATGAATTATCTGATGCATTGTGACTAAGCTTGCAATGTGCCAGCATCTCCCAGGAATGGCCTTTAGAGGCAGGGCTGGAGCGCCAGGACTTTGTGTGGAGGGGGCGGGGCTCAGGGAGACCTACCATTTTGCTTCCCTGAGTTCTGGAATTGCTCACAGGGATTGGTCCATGAATTTGTGGCATCAGCCTCTCTGCTTTCTGGCTGAGGTTTGGTGGTACAATCTGCTGGGCTGCCTTGGTGGTAGATGACAATGAGGCCCCATAACCTACTTTACTTTTGTTTAGCTTTGGTTGCACCCACGTTCTGCCACCGATTCCACTTTGACTTCCCATGAAGCTCCATACCTTAATGTTTGTTTAATATTATGGGGTGTTACAGGACATTTTAAATTTTAATTCCAGTATTTCATACCCATTTTGAGTATGTTCAGGGAGTGACTCATCTTTTTTGCCCCCTGCCCCTGCTTCCTTTCCGCTTCTTCCTGCTTCTGCTCTTCCCAAGGGAGATGCTCTCAATGGGAGCAGCTATTTTTCCTCGACTTTATGTCTAGATCTTTTCACCTGGCTGATCAATGAATGCAAAATTGTATTTTATGTGCTATCTGCAAAGTATTCTCTTAAAATCTGCTACTCAGAGTAAGGCAACAGAGAGCTTTTATTGAGCTCAAATTCTGTGTCATATTTCATGTTCTTTAAATGTCTTTGGTTCTCACACTGACTTGCTGATGTTGATGTGCTCATTACTGTCCATTTTACAGACAAGGACATTGAGACTCTGGAATGCTAAGTACCTTCCTCCCTCTAAGTTGCATAGCAAGTGACAGAATCCAGACTCTTCAGTCCTCTGCTTTGCTACTCAAAGTGTGACCCTTAGAGCAGCAGCATGAGTAGGCACTGGGGCCTCGAGACTTGCTGCAATTAGGGCTTCCACTCAGATCTGCTGAATCAGGAACCAGGTGATGCCCAGGTACATTCTAGCTGGAGAAGTCATGGCCTAATATTCCCTTTCTTTCTTTCTGTTGATGCTGCCTGTTATGGTTTGTGTATTGATGTCCTCCCAAAGCCCCATACAGTCACAGGGGACAGGCTTTCTAGAGGTGGATGAATCTAGAGTTTGTGATTGGTTTGTGGTCCAGTGCTAGGATTAAGGGTGTGGGTGCAACACTTGCCCTAGGACGGGTATCCTCCACACAGCATAAAGGACAGAAGAGCCTGTCCATCCCTTGCCTTGCTTGTTGCTTTTGCTGTCTTCCATCTGCCATGAACTACTGCCCTCTGCCATGTGCCACCCTGCCTTGGAGCCAGCCAAGTATGGACTGAAAGTTTTACAAGCTGTGAGCTAAGTAAACCTTTCCCCCTTTAACTTTAGGGGTTAAGTGTTTTGTTTTAGCAATGAGAGAAAAATAACAGAGACACCGCCTTCAAGCACAGTGGAGTTTGAAGGTCACAGCCCTCACCTTGCACTAATCGGCCTTGTCCCTGGCCTCATCCACCCTGAGTGCGCTCTTCCATCAGGAGGCACACATGTCAGACAGATGTTGTGATGTCCATTTAGCAGGGCTACAGTCTTAAGATGTTTGACCAAATACCATTCCAGAGTTTTTAATATGGGCATTTTGAAGACGACATTAACATTTAAGTGGGTACAACTCAAGTAGAGCAGATTATTCCCCGTAATGAATACTGTGAGTGAGAGGATGACAGTCCTCTTTCTCATCAATATTCTCTGCACTTATTCTTGAAGCGCCACCATGAACATCTGAGGTCTAGTATTCTTTAACACTGGCTGAGGAAAAGGCTCCCACAGCTGTCCTCTTACAGCTGCAGTTCCTGGGCTCAAAGGAAGTGCCAAGTCCCTGTCCACCTCCCCATCTTTGATACAGACAACTGACGTGCTCCCAAGGATGGATGAAGTGCCGTGTCCAGGAAGCCTTAGTACTGTTTCCCTTCCTCGCAGTTTTGACTGCTGCTCCAGAGCCTCTTCTATATAGAAATTCCAAACCCAGCCCTGGCCAGGCCTAAGCTTCTTGGGCTAAGGGTTTCTTCTCTGATTTTCACTTCAGCCACACTCAGTCCTGCCTCCTCCCATGTGATATGGAGACGTGAGAAAGTGGCAAGACGGGACAGAGGTATGGAATCCCCTTCTCTGGTAGCTTTGGAACCACTGAGCTGCTGGTCTGCCTAGACACAAGTCCTAAACCACAGGATTTTGCTTGAGAAGTTTGATTCTAAACTTGATACCTTCCAGTCTGCTGCTCTGGGAAGTCGGTGAGACAGGGTCTTGTCCCCTAACAGACCTGAGTCGGTACTCTGCACAGCAATGCTCCTGAGGATTGGGAGCTGGGGTGCTTATTTTGGTGTCAGGCCTCAAGGCTCCCAAGTTATAAATGCTGAGGGGTGGTGGGCAGCTATATCCTAGTCTTCATTTCTTCAGTGATTGATTTTATACGTCAGCGTGGCTGGGCTGTGGTGTCCATATATCTGGTCAAACATTATTCACAATATTTCCATGAAAGTGCCTTATGGATGCGATTCACATTTAAATCAGTGGACTTTGAGTAAGGCATGTCATCCTCTATACTGTGAGTGGGCCTCATCGAATCAGTTAAGGCCTTAATAGAATACAAATGGACCTCCCTTGAACAAGAAGAGATTCTGCCAGTTGATGGTTTTTGGGTCTGAACTACAGGTATAGCCATTCTCTGGGTCTCAGGCCTGCTGGATTACCTTGTGGATTTTGAACTTGAGAATCTCTACAATCATGATGTTATTCTTTAAAGTCTCTCTCTCAAAAGGAGAGTTTGTTGGAAGTATATGCATAACATACAGTAAGTGCTCAATAAGTATTACCTACCACAATAAAAAAATTTTTTTTCTTGATGGATCAACTGGTCTGGAGGACAAGGTACCATGGTGTGAAAACCAGGAAAGCCAGAGATTAGTTAACTGGTGAGTTTATAGCTAAGTATGATATTGGGAGATAAAAGTTCTAGGAGGTGGGTCCCTGGGGTGTGACCTGAAAGTGTCTGTATCCCTCCCTCTAGCCTTAATCTCTCTGCTTTCTGCCACCATGCCACGAGCTATTCCTCCTCTGCCATGCCCACTGCCATGCTGCCCTGGCTTGGAGCCAGCCAAGTATGGACTGAAACCTCTATAAACTGTGAGCCAGAATAAACCTCTCCTTTTTAAAATTGTGTGTCTTGGGCATTTTGTCCCAGGAATGGAGAAAGTAACTAAGATAACATCTAAGCTGTTTTTAAGGTGTTATGGCAGGAAACAATGACAGACCCTCAGTAATCATTCCTACTCTCTATTTAGGGGTAGTTTCACAAATTTTGTATAATGAAACCAGGTCTAAGCAATGCATGGCAGTGACAACGAACTGAGGTGACCAAAGACAGAGCTCAAGACCACTGGAGCAGCTGAATCTGCGGGACAGGATATTTCGGGGAGAAAGAGTGTGCAAAGCTAGGGATAGGGGCTGCAGAGGTAGTTCAGTTGTAGCACATTGCTCTAGCATGCATAAGGCCCTGTGTTTGATACCCAGCACCACAAAAAAAGTTGGAGAAAGAAGTCCAAATGTCTTACGTCATAAAAAGACCGAAAGAAAACAAAATAGACATAGACACAGGGCAGGGTATCTAGTTCCTTCCAGAATGTGCCTTTAATAAAGGCCTGAGAGCCTAGCAGAGAGAGGTTGATGAGGAGGACATTGTTACTCTGACCCATTCACAGTGTAGAGATCCCCTAATGCCTCATTAACATGTGGTGCATCCAGATGAGATAACAGAATTCAAAGAATTAAGTAAATAGGTGATTATAATAAGTGAAGAGACGGGGATCTCAAAAGGAAGATATATAAAAACTATTTTTAAAAAACAGATGTAAATTACAAAACTGGAAAGTACAATTGCTGAAAAGAAAATTTCTCTAGATGAGGTTAATGTCAAAAGGAGATAGGAGGGGGAAAAACTAAAAGAGCTACAGAAAGTATTGATCTGGAGAACAGAGAAAAAGAAATGAAAGAAAACCGACCAGAGCCTCAAAGACTAGTAGGATTGTATCAGATTAATTTACATATCATAGTAGGATTTACATATCGTACTAGTAGGATTGTATCAAATTTAATTTACATAGCTAGAAGGGGACAATAGGGAAATTTGCAAATTCTCTTTCTCCACTTGGCTGCCCCAACTTTCTTTCCCTTTTCCAATGAGACTAGGCCTCTCCAGTGGGCAAGTTGAGTTGATGTCAAACATGGTGGTGGAGGAGAGGCTCATCCTTCAAAGCACAGACACCCTTCCCTGTACCACAACCCTATTGTTGTTCTTGGCTTTGGGTCTGGCCTAGTCTAATAGGAAGCAGGATGTGTCTGGTTCACATCCTTCTCCACTGGGTGTGGTGTCCACTGGGAAATATAAGCTCTATTGACCAGGGGCTCATTCAACCGCTCATAATACATGAGGTCCCCATACTGCACACTCATGCTTCATTTGATCTTCACCACAGCCTTCTGTGGGAGGCACCCACATCATTCCTCACTTAGAAATGGGGAAACTGAGGCTCAGTGCTGTCTGGTCACCCACCCCAAATCACCAAGTGCAGGTGGGGCAGGGGGTTTGTACACAAGCGTTCATTGAGCCCTTGTCAGTTCTAGGGCCTGCCTTAGAGATCTGGGAGGCAGAGGCAGGTGAGTCACTTGGACAGCTGTGGGGCCTGCTTCTGTCTCACTGAGTCAAATCATTTCCTGAGTCCTGGTTCTGGGCCCTCTGATGGGTACACCAGGGGGCATCTGCTCAGCTACAGTGTTCCTTTTCCCTGAGGGTTTACAGTTTTCTTTGAGAGATAGAAGCCTGTGTGACATGGTAGCCCACACCATTAGGCCCAACTGGTGTTGTTGGGTGGCAGGGGATAGGGGGAGTAAAACCTTAAGGAGAAGCCAGCATGTTAGAAGTGGTAGGATTCATGCCGTTTTCTACAGGAAGAGCAGCCCATATCCGTGTAGGCAGGATGTGGAACACAGCTTTGAGGAGGCGCATCTGGAGGCAGCAGGGGCAGGCTGGTGGAGTCAGGAGGAGCTGGGTAGCATGAGTCTTTGTACAAGAGATGGGTTAAGTTATGGAGAGATCTCGTAAGTTGGGGCCTGTAGTAGGGTGAGCAGACTAGAAAGGTGTCTGTAGGAGATCCTGTTCCTGAGGCTGCTGTGCTTCATGCTGGCGTCACTTTAGCCTCAGCTTCAGGCTGTGGTTTTCTGAGTCCAGCTGACACCTGCCCATGTCCTTCAGTCTCACGTGTTCAGAGGTGGAGATTTCAGAAGGCAGTTGGCTTCTGGGGATGCTATATTCATCTGTGGGTCCCTTGCGATGGGAAGGAGACCCCAGGTTCTGGGTCAAGCAGCAGAAGTGCATACCCAGGATTGCACAGTCAGGCCCCCGCTAATCTCTGACCACACCTCCTGTTGCATCTTCTAACCCTGCTCCCTCCACTCTCCAAGGGCCCATCACACTGGTCTGCTAGTCCATTTAGCAGACTCATCTTCCTGGTGTGTGGCCTTTGCAATGGCTCTGCTGTCTGCCCAAAGTGCTTTGCTTCTAGCTCAGCATATATCTTTCTCCTTTTGTTTTATTTCGTTTTGTTTTGATTTTTTTTGGCACAGGTTTTTGCCGTGTGGTTCAGGCTGGCTTTGAACTCATTATGTAGCCCAGGCTGGCTGTGAACTGACAGTGATCCTCCTGCCTCCGCCTTCTGAGGGGCTGGGATTACGGTCCTGTGGCACCACACCTGGCTCTTTCTCCTTTTGATCCTTCAGTTTCACCCAGAATGGCCTTCTGTGATCCATCCTTCTGAAATAGGTCCCTTCTTACCTCCTAGCTACTCTCTGTTACATCATACCATTACCTATTCCTTTGGGTACATACAATCTACTTTGATTTCTGGACCCAGTGTCTGTTTATCCCTTGTAGAATATAAGCCACAGGAGAGGATGGATTCAGTGTAGTTGTTCTCCACTGAGTATGTGCGGGACAGAATAGATCCTCAGTCAACATTTGCTGAATTGATGAACGAACACTATTCCCCCTCAATCTTCTAGTAGTCTTATGTGTTTAGAGGTGGGGATTTCAGAAGGAAGTTGGCTTCTGGGGATGCTAAATTCATCCATGGATTGATCTATGGATGAGTTTATAGCTAAATGTGTTGTTAGGGTGTGGGGCCGGCTTGGAAGGGGTGTGTCACTGGGGTGTGATTTAAGAAGTATGTTTCCCTCCATGATTCCTCCTTTCTCTCTTTGCTTCCTGGCTGTCATGGGTGAGCAGTTCCCTCTGTGGTACCCTTCTACCGTGATGTTCCTGACGATGGACTGAGTACCTCAAATCGTAAGCCAAAATCAACCTCTCCTATGAATTGTGGGTGTCAGGGATTGTGTCTCAGTGATAAGGAAGTTGATTAATATAACTTGGAAGGTTTGTAGGCCCCCTGACATCAGAGGCATCTATATTTGCGTCCTTTTCCCTGGGGCATGAGTTGGTGATAATCATTAGTGTTTTTCACCAAATACTTCTGGGTCACATCTTCTTTGCAAAGTATAGAATTGAGCATCTGTAGCCCTTTTGAAAATAGGATCGTCTAGGAACTTTTGGCCTCTGAACCGTGAATGGAAATAATGTGCATCTTTTACAAGCAGAGACTGTAAGAGCCGTTGTGTGATTTACTAGATTTCTGCCTTCCATCATGATGATCATGGGCTTGGAGGTGGACAGGAGGGTGTCTCTGAGTGACTTCAATGAGCCTAGCTCCCATGACCCATGCCAGACATGAGCCAGAAGTAAATTTTGGTTGTGTTAATCCATGGAGATTTTGGACCTGTTTGTTACTGCACACAGTCCAGCCCACCCTGACTGATCAAGAATCCTACATTTTCATATATTCTCAGAATATTCTATTAGACAAGTTCAAAAGCCACAGGCACAGGGTCATCTAGCGTGTGTGGGTATTCAGGGGAGGTTAAACTCCTGTTTAGTAGGGACTCATAGGGTACCATGGGGTGGTGTCATTACGCAGGAGCTTATTATACGTTATTACACGAAGTCACGAACCCTGCAAGGCAGCTAGTATGAGTCCCATTTTTGAGATGAAGCTGAGGCGCAAGAAGTTTTTAAGCAGTTATTCCAAGTGCGGTCTGCAGGCTAGCAGTACCAGTGTCACCTGAGAACTTGTTAGAACTATAGAATCCCGGGCCCCTTTGCAGTCCTACAGTATCAAAACCCAAATTTTGACAAACTCCTCGGGTGATTTCTGTGCATGTTAACGTTTGAACACATTGACTGGGAGGACTTGCCTGATGCTGGCTAGCTTGTGCCTGGATATGGAACCAGGGAAGCCATCACTGAAGAGACAGGAATAGTCCCCCATCTGACTTCTGTGCCCCATCCCTTTCCAGAAGAGTTGGAACCAGGATGTGCAGTATTTGGGGTGGGTACCTGATTCCCCTCCCAACCTTTGTCCACTGGCTTCCATGGCAGGTATATCTTCAATGATTTGAATGGTTAGTGGTAACCAAAGCTATTTATTGACTCAGGGAACTACCCAGACTCTGCTTATAGGGCATGTTTTCCTTTCAGCTGTGGACCTGTTGGGCAAACACGGCTGGTGGGCTGAGGTGGAGCCTAACCTAGTGTCCACAGTGGGAAAGGCTCCCTCCTGCTACAGCTGCAGTGATTGCAGAGCCGAGGTGATTTCTTGGTAGTGGCAAATATATGGCTTGGTGTCTCTGCGATGACAAAGTTGGGTCTTCTTGGCACTAAGTTTGATGTCTGCTCAGACCTTGAACCCTCCAGAGGACCCACACAGTGCTTGGTTCTGAGCCCAGATCTTGGTATCTGCCTCTGCTGCTGGGGCTGAGCCGTGCTACTCTGTTATCAGACCGTAGATGAAGTGACCAGAAAGCCCTAGACACAGTCGTGGGGGCTGAGCACCTGGGGGAGGAAGATTCCAATGGCCATGGCTTTCAGCACCCTTATCAGTTGGTTGCGTTTGTTTCCATGGAGCCTCAGAGTTGCTGAGGAAATTGGAGCTCTTGAGCAGAGAAGCATGATTTGGCTTCTCCTCACTAGAATCACCATACTGTCCTCAGCTCTGCTTTCTCCAGATAGTTAGATTTTCCATGAATGAGGCTAAGATCCGGTTACCCATTTCCCTAAGACTATCTCCCATTTCAGAGTGATCAATTAATTCCACCAGTAGATATTTAGGGTTTACAGAGAACCAAGCACTAGTGACAGAAAAAGTCATGAAACGCTTTGCCTTTGTGTAGGCTTCGGCAGAGTCGGGTCCAAAGAGTAAAGCAGCAGTGCCTGTCTTCAGCTGCTGCGGTCACTGAGGTGCGTGGTCCCTGGCACCTAGGGAAGAAGCGCAGGGCGTTGGGTTAGGACTTCAGGTGAACACACGGATCTGAGCTCCCAATCTGGCAGCCTTGCTGGCTCCCCCAAAACCACCATGCCTGTGAGGCAGAGATGGCCCCAGCACAGGGTGGGCAGGCCAGGAGGGGAGCTGTGTGTGCACTGAGCTCTTACTCTGAGCACCCTGCTGAGGGCTGAGACATGTGGGTATTGGAAGGCTGAGTGAGTGGGTGCTTGGGAGTTGGGGGGCAGGGGTGTTACCAACTGAGAACCCGATTTACAGGGGTATCTTGGTTCATGCTTCTCTTTGCAATTTTGTTCTCAAACAGAAGCTCTTGGAAACATTTTGTTCCCAAACTCAACATCAGGTGATGAACACTGCCGCGGCCATCTTTCCCACCCAACCCCAACTGCGGTCATCTTTCCCCAAATCCTAGGACAAATCCAGTCAGTTTGTGAACTGAGGCACCACGGTATTACCCCACTTACCAAGCTGAGCTTCATTTCCATTCCAGTTTGGAAATGTGGCCACCAAGAGGTCGAGGGTGGCAAAGTGGCTCTGCAGGATGGTGGCCAACTCCCTTCCCTTGGATAAATAGAGCCCAGACCTCCACTTCATAATGCACAGAAAAGCAAAGC
>PVLD010021347.1:0-31661 GCA_004027595.1 Dinomys branickii | reverse complement strand
CAAATTAGGGGTGTGCTGTACTTGTAACCATTTCCCCAGGTTAATTTCTTAGTATTTTCTGTCTTCCTGGGATTTACACTAAAATGTTTAAATAAAGAAGAAAGTGTTCTTATCTTCAGGGGCAGTCCAGCATGGGGAAACTACAGTGTGGTCATATTAGGAGAAGTAGATGGTGGTGTTTATTAAAAAAGGAATAAAACGAATATCTGTGGGTCCTTTTTAATGCTACATTAACGTTTCACTCACTGCTTGTATAAAATGTCATCATTTCAGCTTTCCACCCTCTGCGCCACATTATTTTCACCGTACTTCAGTGACTTATAATTGCAGCCTCTGTAATCTTTTCTCATTACCGCTTTCCCTCTTGTGGAGATTATTTCTGTATGCAGCAGCCTGAACCCCAACTCAGATTCTTCCCTTCGCCTCTTTTTTGTGTCATTGTTTTATCTTCTATTTCTCCATCCAGCCTGCTACAGAAAAACAGTTATGCAGTGAATTCCACGGGATATTTAAGGTCGCCAATCTGAGTCAAACCCTCGCTACCAGTAATGCTCCCCTTCTATTGGCTCTCGACCTTTTCTGTCCTTTGATCACCATGATAGTTATTTTATATTGTACCTTTATTGCTCTTGTTAATCCACACCACACCCTCATCCCTATCAGGTGAACATTTTGAGAAACTTAAAGGTCCTAGACATTAGCTCCCACAGTACTTTAAAAAAACTCCTTTCAACCATCCACAAAGCTGATTTTTTTCCCACCTACGGTTCAGGAAGTTGAGATTCTCAAGTAGCAGAACCTGTGTAAAATGCAGATCCAAACCAGATGAGGTGACACATACCTTAACCCCAGGCATTTGGGAGGCTGAGGCAGAAGGGTCACAAAGTCAAAGCCAGCATGGGCAATTATAATATAGGGGTGTAGCTCTGTGCTTCTGGGAGTAGATCCCAATAAAGTAGATTTTAAAGTCTGTATTTTTAGTTTGCTGGATGTGGTGGTGCATGCCCATAATCCCAGCACTTGGGAAGCCAGTGCATAAGAATCAGTGCAAGTTCATGGCCAGGCTGAACTATATAGCAAGACCCTGTCCCAAAAAGCCAAAAATTAAAAAAGTTCATATTTTTAGTACACCAGACTACCTCTCAGAATCATCTACTGAGCACTCACTTTTTGCAGGTTCCAAGGTTAGCAGATACTGTGCTTAATCTGTACAACAAAATTGCAAAAGGTGTTATCTCCACTTAATGGATGAGAAGGCAAGAATCAGCTTAAGTGGTTACTTACTGAGAAAGGGGCTCTGATATAATGTGTTTTACAAAGGTAATAGTTGCTGACAAGGACATCCTATGGAGCAGCTTCATATATGCAATAAAATTCTCTTGAACTCAATTCCCAGAGACAGGAGAATGGAAACTTAGAAGATTGTGTTGCAGGTAGAAAAGTTCTACATCAGTATTTGTATGTGTCCTTGCAATAAAGTTCCATTGTGAATTATCTGTGATTCCTCTTTTTTTTTTTTTTCTGAGACAGGATCTTACTATGTAATTCAGACTGGCCTTGAACTTGCTCATGTAGCCCAGGCTGACCTCAAACTCATAGGGATCCTCCTTCCTCAGCCTCCCAAGTGCTGGGATTTCAGGCGTGTGCTACCATGCCCCGTGGGGTGTGATTCCTTTTTCAGCATCACGTAATTAGTAATGTGCAGGAACACTGAACATGTATCCATCTGGTTCCAAAGCTCATGCGCTTTGAACTGCCAGAACTATTACCATCAATCTCATCTGTAGCTACTGTGCCTCTAGGCATGGAAAATAAGCTAGGCCACAATCTGACCCATCAGTCATTTTCTTAAATTTTCAATATTTCAAACGGGCATAGTGGCACACGCCTGTAGTTCCAGCACTTGGGAGGCTGAAGCAAGAGGATCGCCACAGGTTCAAGGCTAGCCTGAACTACAGAATGACACTCTTGTGTCTCAACAAAAAAAAAATTTAGTCTTCCGTTATCTTCCATTAATTTTCAATCTCTTATGCTTGTTTTCCATTATTGAAATTTTTAATTAATATGTTCAATACTTAGGAGAAAAACATTCTTACTACTCTATCGTCCATAGTCTTCCGTTCTGCCTCAGTTTGTAAAGGAATAGCCATTGCTATAATGAGAATAATATAGTTTCAAGCACAACACAGAGAAATATACTCTGATACATCCGTATCACCAAGCTGTGGAGATAAGAGTTGGTGTACCTCTTGTGGTTTCAGTTAACTGCCCGCTCTTTAACAAAAGACCATGTGTCTGAGGCTCTCCCTCCATGCAACTGTCTCTCATTAGTTATCCTACCAGTCTCAGTGATTAGTCTCTTGTTACTTTCATCTAAATAGCTAGCCCTTGGTTTACTATCCACCTGATACCTTAGTGTTGCATAGATGATCTACTCAGTAACTAGGTCTCTTAGTTCTTTGACTCAGGCTGTAGTGGTTTCCACAGTCTTAGTCACCTGCTCCCTTAGTTAGATCTTAGCTATTGCCATCACCCCAAGCCACTCCATCTTCAAAACACTGTCACATCATATTCATTGGTCATATTTCTTTTCACTTTATCTTTGTTGAACTGTTGCCTCTGTTCTTGATTTCACTGAAGCATTCAAGCTATTGCTTCTCAGGTTTTTCCTAGCCAGTTTAAACTCCAGTGGTTTTCTTAAAAAAAAACCTGAATTCCTTTTTCATCTTTTTGGATCCTGCAAATTAGACATCTGTGCTTCTATTCGGACAACTAAATGGAAACCAATATTGAACAAACGTATCAGTATGAATCCATGGTTATCAAATTCAGATGGAGGCTCAGCTCCCATAATCCCACTGGTTTGTTCTGCTGTTTATTACGCCCTACAAGGACCATTTCAAATTAATACTCTTGCCGGGCTCAGTGGCACACACCTATAATCCTAGCACTCAGGAGGCTGAGGCAGGAGTATTGTTGTGAATTTGAGGCTGGCCTGGTCTACAAAGTGAACTCAAGGCCAGCCTGCACTGCATAGCAAGATGCTGTCTCAAAAAAAAAAAAAGAACAAAAAATATTCTTCAGCATTCTTTCTGTGGCTCGCTCTGTTCATAGATGAAAGCAGAAGCTATCTGTGTGCTACCACTTATCTTTTTTTTGAGAGGGGCGGTACTGGGGATCAAACTCAGGACCTTGCACCTGCCAGGCAGGTGTTTGTGCCACTGAGCTATATCCCCAGCCCTTCAACTGCTTACTAATCCACATACATCTGCGTCATTCCCACCTCTTTCCCTCCTTCCTGTCTAAACAATCCCTTCTCTGTAATGCCAGTGCCTATTCTTGTGCTGTGAGTCTTAGTCTTTTCCTGTTTAAGGATGTCTTACTTCCTCCTGCTTTACTAAGTTTTTATCAGTATTTAAACACGTTAACAACTCCCTTGTGACAACAAACCATTCTACTTTATTTCCCTCCCAGTTACCATCTTTTCCGTAATCCAGCTAAGCCTTTCAAAAATAGCTCAATACTTTGGCTCTCCATTTTACAAGCTATCCTCTTTTTCCATTCTTCAACCCAGTCCATTTTGAATTACACAGCCCTTACTGCATTAAAGTCATTCTTGTGGCTGGCACAACAGGGAGGAGTGGCACAAGCGCCTGCCTGGTAAGCATAAAGTCCTGAGTTCAATCCCTGGTACCAAATAAATAACATTGTTCTCACTAAGGTCACCCTAGTGGTGACCTTACATCCCCTGAATCTGTTTATTTCCTACTGTGCCTACTTCTGTGTGGCTATTTTCTAGTTCCTCATTATTGACACTCTTCCGTTGGTGGCCTTGATTCTACTCACGGTTCTCCTCTCTCTCTGACTACAGCTTCTTTGCCTCCTTAGCAGGCTTACCCTTCCCTAGCCTGCAAACCTAAAAGTTTCTCTAGACTCTGTTTGCTCTTGGTCTAATTTTTCTGGGATGGTTTCGCCCGCACTCTGATTTTTAGTTTCTAATGACTCAGATTTACCTTCACAACAGATAAGTTAATATCTGAAACCCCCATCTTCAATTCACTTTATATCATTTTAGTTTTCACTTTGTTTTGTGATACTGGGGATTGAATTTAGGGCCTTCATATGAAGCTACAGTCCCAGCTATTTTTGGGGAGACAAGTTTCACTGAGCTGCTAAATTGCCCGGTCTGGGCCTTGGGATCGTCCTGCCTCAGTGTTCCAAAGAGGTGGGATTACAGGTGTATGGCCACCACACCTGGCATCGCTCAGTGGCTAAGTCCTATGCTTATGTATTGAATCCTCTCCCTCCATCTCCATTATCATTGCCTGAAACTTGTATCAGTTCTTTTTCTTTTTAAAGACAGCATTTCACTATGTGGTTCAGAGTGACTTTGAATTCACTATGTAGTCCAGTCTGGCCTTAAACTTGTGGTAGTCCTCCTGCTTCAGCCCCCTAAGTGCTAGGATTATAAGTGTGTGCCCTCATGCCTGCCCCTTGTCAGTTCTTACACAGATTGCAGCAGCAGTCTCCTAGCCGCTTTTCATCTTAAGCCTGGACCCCTTGTGATTAGTTGGGATTTAGCTCAGTTACATGTAACAAAGATGCAAGTATTTGACCCAAACTTTTCATTTCTCTCTCAAGTAAAAGTTCAGTCCAGAGCAGGATTCTTCACAGCTTTATGATGCATGTAGATAGAGTATGGTCCTCATCCTTTGACCCAGGATGGCGTTTTCTTTGTCAAATAAACAAGGAACAGGATGGGATAAGGATTTGTGGGGAAGGAATATGCACTCCTTGCTTTCAGGAGGATACCGGAAGTTGAACATCACAAATTTGTCATATGGCCGGACTTTGTTACAAGAGAGACTGGGAAATGTATTTTTTGAATTTTATTTTAAAGAGGAAAAAAATAAAATTTCAAAAGACAGAGTAACAATGGTTAATACATTGCTTATTGTTATCTTTAAATTAGTTACTCAGAGTCCAAGAGACAGGTATTTAATGTCCAAACAATACTGGCACAGACTTTCTTTTCAGTGAACTAAGAGAAATTAGTAGAGACTGGGAAATGTAATCTGCACATGTCAGTCATTTACCTAGCTAAAGGCTGGGAGTCTCTTTCTAAGGAAGAAGAGGACAACGGTTATTAAGAAATGCCTACCAATTCATCTTCTATACTTGCCAAGAATGACTCCTCTAAAATATAAATAATCATGATCCTGATCTGCTTGGCTTCTGTGACATTCAGACTCTTTAGTTTTGCAACTGAGGCTTTTTCTAATCAGGTCCTAGGGACCTATCTGGATTCACCTTAACCTTCTTTTCTCAGAATTTTTCCCCCTTTTTATCAGTTCTTATCACTGAGGAACTGATTTTGAAGCTGAGATCCAAGGGAAAAGTTAGAATTGTTTGGACAAAAGATAGGAGGAAGGACTGCCTTTCTTCATGTTTTTGTTTAGATATCATAATTTTTTTTTTTACAGTAATGTGTGTTAAACCCAAGGAACACTGAGGTCCATTTTCACCGCCCCCCCTTTTTAGTATTATTTTTAAGACATGGTTTTACTAATTTTTCCAGACTGGTCTTGAATTTGAGACCCTCCTGCGCGAGCCTTCCAAAATGCTGGGGTTGCAAGCATATGCTGCTATTATAGACAGAAGGCTAAGTTAGATAGAAGTACTGTAGCAGTCAGACAGGGCTGGGCCCTGGAGGTCAGTGCAGAGGACGAGAACATATTACAACTGTGGCCAGAGGCGCGTCTGTTGGGCCCAGGCCTCAAAATAAAGACAGAATGACCAGGCCTCCATATCTCCCCAGGGGATAAGAATTCATATCAATTGGTCTAATAAAGTCTAGATAAACATCACCCCAGGGGGTGACCAGGCCCCCATCCATCCCTTCCTAAGGAAGGTCTTTGTTCTCTCCATGTATACTTGCTATGTGAACAGCTTCCCCATTGGATCAATATTACCTAAGTGGCTACACTTGTAATTTTTATTAGTTGATCATAGCTTTGACCTAGTTGTACCTATCTCATGATTTTGCTCTATAAAACTTCCTTTGAGAAGTGAGTTCCTTGGCCACTGACTTTCGAGTCCTCTCCTGTTTCTCAGGAGCTACGTCATTCAATAAACTTTTTCCAACCCTTAATCTTTGTTGGTTGTTAGAAGTCATTCTTCGATTTTAGGATTTGGAAGTTATATTTTTCCTATATCATCACCATACCCAGTTGAAAAATTTTGTGTGTGTGTGTTTAAAAGATTTCTATTTGTATATTTTAGATATAATGATAGCATTCATCATATGGAACTTGTACCTGTACATGATGTATCTTGCCTGTTCTTTTATACCCATTCCCCTCCCCTCCCTTCAGCCCCTCTTCCCCTCCTAATTTATAAAAGCTTTGTTTCCATTTTTTTCTTGTCCTTTCTTTCTTTACCTCTCCCCCCCTTGTTCTCATTTTAACATTTTCTTCCCATTTCCCAATATCTATTATACTTTTTGGTCCTTATTTTTAAAGTTAAGTTTATTGGTACATTTCAGGTACACATGATCACATTCATCATAGGGAATTTGTATCTGTACATGGTATACCTTGATTCATTTTTTTTCCCGTTCACCTACCCTCTCTTTAACCCCTCTTCCCCTGGTTATTTATAAAAGCTTTGTTCCCATTTTTTCCTTTTCTCATTTTTAAATTTTTTCTCCCTCCCTGGTTCCCCTTTCCCATTTGGACATTTTCTTCTTATTTCACAATATCTATTATACATTGTGGTCTTTATTTACACTTTTTGTTTCTCACACCAGAAACAGTGTGGTGTTTACGTATGTATCTGATTTATTTCCCTTAAAGAGTATGCTCTCAGGTTGCATCCATTTATCTAGAAGTGTCTCAGTTTATTCTTTATGGCTGAGTAATAATACTTCATCGTATAAAAAAACTACATCTTCATCCATTGGTTGGTGGGCATTTGGGATGTTTCTAAGATTTAGTTATTACAGACTGTTGTGCTGTAATTCATACATATCTCAGAGTCTGTCCTTTTCTTCTGTGTCTTCCATCTTA
This sequence comes from Dinomys branickii, assembly GCA_004027595.1. Classification (NCBI taxonomy): domain Eukaryota; kingdom Metazoa; phylum Chordata; class Mammalia; order Rodentia; family Dinomyidae; genus Dinomys; species Dinomys branickii. Next base: position 24,594 of record PVLD010021347.1, on the reverse strand, counting down.
TTAGAATACAGGTTCTCCAGGTAGGTATCGACAGTCTTCTGGATTTCTGCAGGATCTGATGTGATTTCGCCCTGTTCATTCCTGACTGCGTGGATTTGAGTCTCTTCTTACCTTTTTGGATGAGGTCGGCTGGGGTTTGTCTATTTTATTTAATCTTTCAGGGAACCAACTCTTTGATTCATTGATTCTTTCTATTGTTTTCTTACTCTCTGTTGCACTGATTTCTGCTCCTTACAGTTTCCTGCGTTGTATGAGCTTTGGGTTTGACTTGCTCTTCTTTTTCTAGAAGGTTGAGGTTCAATATTAGGTTGTTTATTTGAGCTCGCTCTGTTTATCTGGTATGGGAATTTACTGACGCAAATTTTCCTCATAGAACTACTTTCATTGTATCCCGTAAGTTTCAGTATATTACATTGGTATTATCATTTACTTGTAGAAACTGTCTCATTTCTTTAATTTCATCTGTGACCCCTTCGTTGTTCAGGAGGGTGTTATTTAATTTCCACATGTTTATGAAGTTCTTATGGTTCTTTTGCCATTGATTTCCAGTTTCATTACATTATGGTCTGATAATATGCATGGGATAATTTCAATTCCTTTGCATTTGCTCAAGCATGTTCTGTGAGCTAGTATGTGATCTATTTTGAAGAATGTCTCATGCACAGCTGAGTAGAATGTGTATTCTGACATTGTAGGATAGAACATTTTGTAGACATTTACTAAGTCCATTTGTTCAAAAGTTTGGTTTAGTTCTGATATTTCTTTGTTGATTTTTGGCTAGTTGATCTATCTGCGATAGTGTGTTATTGAGGTCCCCCATTACAGTTGTATTAGGACTTATTTTGTTTTTCATGTCCGTTAATATTTCTTTTCTATAATTTCATGCACAGATGTTTGGTTCCTGTATAGTTATGATTGGTATCTCTTTTTCTTGGATTATCCCTCAGGTGTTTTTGTTTTTTTTCCTCCTCAGGTGTTTTTTGTCATAGAAATACCTTATTTCTTCATCAGTTTTGAAAGATAGTTTTGTGGGGTACATCAGTCTGGGTTGGAGGTTGTTTTCTTTTAGGGCTTGAAATACCTTACTCTAAACTACCTTTGATTAGAAGGTTTGTGTTGAGAAATCTGCTGTGATTCTGATGGACTTCCCTTTATAGATGACTTGTTTCTTTTCACTAACAACTTTAATATTATGTTCTTGTGTTGAATTTCTGGAATCTTGACTATTCTTATATTGATGTAGAAGGGAAAAAAATCCACTTCAAGCTTTGTCTCTGCTGTCACTCATAGAGAAATTGGGCAGAGTCCAGATCCATGTTGATTAATCCCAGCAAGCCAGCTATAGATTTGTGGTGGGGTAGTGAATAATCCCAGCAAGCCTGCACCTTTATTTATTTATTTATTTATTTATTTATTTTTAAAAACTGAGGCCAGATAGCCTACACCTTTAGTTCAACTAAAGTTCAAGGTGGTTTCTAACTTTGAGGCTGGAATCTGATTTGTTTAGTGTGAAACACTCCTTGTGCTTCTTGCTGGCTTGAACTGGGTTCCATTACCTCCTGCTGCCTTGAACTTGGTTCCACCTCACCCTGACACTGGGAGCCACTAGGTAGAGCTAGCAGTGGAAAGACCTCCCATGTTCATGGATGAGGAGAATTAATATTGTTAAAGTGGGCATGCTGCACAAAATACAGATTTAGTGTAGTCCCCATCAAAATATTAATGAAATTTTTCACAGAACTGGAAAAATAATCCTAGAGTTCATTTGAAAACAGAGAAGACTCAGAATAGCCAAAGCAATCCTGGACAAAAAGAGTAATGCTGGAGTCACCACAATACCTGATTTCAAAACATACTCAGAGCCATAGTAACAAAAACAGCATTGTACTGGCATATAAACAGAGTCAGTACAATGGAAAGAATAGAAGACCCAGAAATAAGTTCATACATCTCAGCCAAGTGAGTCTCAACAAAGAAGCCAAAAGCATGCATTGGGGAGAGGACAGCCTCTTTAACAATTGGTGCTAGGAAAACTGGGTAGTCACATGCCGAAGACTAAACCCTCTCATCCCACGAAAATCTACTGAAAATGAATCAAAGACCTTAATGGAAGACTTGAAACTTTGGATGTGTGTGCAGGCATGTGTGTGTGGGGGGGGGCGTGTGTGTGTGTGGGGGGGCGTGTGTGTGTGTGTGTGTGTGTGTGTGTGTGTGTGTGTGTACGTGTTTTGAGATATGGTCTCTGTAATTCAGAGTGGCCTTGAACTCACAGCAGTCCTCTGGCCTCACCCTCCTGAGTGCTGGTGTTAAAAGTGTGCACCACTACACCTGGCAAAACCTGAAACTCAAACTAGTAGAGCAAAACATAGAGGAAACACTTCAAGATATCGGCACATGCAGTGATTTCCCAAATAGGACTCCAAAAGTCCAGGAAACAAAAGGAAATATTAACAAAAATGAGTACTTCAAATTAGAAAGCTGCACGGCAAAGGGAACAATCAACAGAATGAAGGGAAAACCTGCAGTCAGAGAATATCTTTGTCAACTCTTCCTTTTACAGAGAATTAAGATCGAGAATATATAAAGAACCAAAAAAAAAAGTAACCAATAGAAACCCCAAATAAGGCACAATATATGAAAAATGATCTGAGTAGATAGCTCATAATAAAGGAAGTACGAATGACCCATAAGTATATGAAAAATGCTCAACATCTTTATCCATCAGGGAAATACAAATAAAAATTATATGGTGATTCCATGTCATCCCAGTTAGCATGGCTGTTATAAAAACAAAACCAAACAATTACAAATTCTGGTAAGGTTGTATAGAAAAAAGAATCCTTGTACACTTTTGTATAATTAGTATGTATTACTACTTATAATAAAGCAGATGGAACATTTGGGAATATCCTGGAATCATTAGACATTTTTCTCTTTGAGTCTTTCCAGTGGGCCCTGTAAAAGGAGGCCTGTAAATAAAGAGACATACAGTTGTAAAAAATGAAGCAAAACTACAGCATTAACTTCTGCTTGAGTTTTCAACATGCTGCCCTGCCTAACAGATTTTATTTTTTAATTTTATTTTATTTTTTGTCTTTTTGAAACAGTCTTCCTATGCAGTTCAAGCTGGTCTTGAGCCCACTTTGTAGCCCAGGCTGGTCTCGAACTTGCAAGGATCCTCCTGCCTCAGCCTCCCGAGTGCTGGGCTTATAGGTGTGTGCCACCATGCGTGGCCCAACAGATTTCACTATCAGCAGCCCCCCCCATACATGTAAGCCAATTCTGGAAAAATCTCTATAGGTATGCACAAGTGTACATACAACTTGTTGCTCAAGAGAACCGATGGACACAGCACCTTTTTTTTTTTCTAACAGGAGGTGAGGTCATCATGTGAGATTAAAGCAGAAGAAAATGGGAGATGAGAGAGTGCAGATGGTTTGAAATGTACTTTGTGCAGTACGACAGAATGAACTGATGAAGTAAACAGCAGGTTTTTTGCCAATGTGAGGTTACTGAACAGCATTCCCTCCCATCCTTGTCCAGAAAGCTGCTGTTCTTTGTTTTTAGTTTTAAGCTTCTGTTGTTTTAAGGTTTAAAGTCTATAGCCTCGTGTGACTTGGAGACCCCGCCTTGCCCTTCCCAGGCAAGACTGTCTCTATGTCCTTATTCATGCCCTTACTGAACTCTGTTCTGTCTCGTTCGCGAATATGTGAGGAATAACCACACAGATCAGCTGTATCTGGTATCTGTTATCCACCAGGCTCTATTCTAAGGGTTTTATGTACAGTAACTCAGTTAACCCTCATAACCACCCGCGAAGGCGGACGCTATTGTCTTCATTTTCAAAAGGTAAAGCCAAGATTTCAGTGCACGCAGTCTATCCCCAAAGCCTGCCTTCTCACCCCTTCATGAAGAGTGGTACGCATTCATGTTTTTTTCTCTATAAATATTTTCTGATCCCCTACTCACGGTGCCTCACGTTAGGGACTGGGGCTAGAGCAGGGAACAGAGCTGCTGCTGGTATGGAGCTTACATTTCTAGTCAGGACAAATACGCAGTAAATGAATAAATCCATGTCTAAACAAGATGATAATTGATACTACGGGAAAAATAATTTAGGGCAAAGAGCATGAAAATGTTGAGAAGTGTTGCCATTGTCTACGGGTGTCTAGGGAAGAACCTGCTAGTGAGGTGGCGTTTGAGAGGGACTTGGACTGAGGGACTTAGCCTTCAGGACAGGGGGAAGACACTGTTCACTGCTCCGCTGTTCAACTAGTAGTGTAAGCCACTAGTTACCCCCACTTCCACCTTTCCTTACTAATGGAACCCCTGAATTTTACCTGGGCACATAATGACTAAAAATAAAGATTAGACCTGGTAGCATTAGTTACAGGTAGGTGTGGCCATGTGGTTGAGTGAGGTGCGAAGTTTCCAGACTGTGCCCATAACAAAAACGGTATGCCTTCTCTTTTCTCCCATCTCAGTAGTAAGGGCAGGCCCCAGCAGAATCAGTGGTGAACCCTGTGGGACTTTGAAGGTAAGGTTTACTTTCGAGAAGGTGGAACAACTAAAACACTGCATGTTAGCCCTGGGGTACTTGAACAGTTATGTGAGAGAGAAAAATAAACTTCTATCATGGTTAAGTCATTTTGAGTCTTTTTGTTATAGCATAGCTTGGTAAGAAGAATCTTAGTCCCTGAGATATCCTGCCCCTGGTGTGTAGACTGCGCTTACCCCTTGGGGTTTGGAATGTGACATTTTGTACTTTTGTGATTGAACAGTTATGTGAGAGAGAAAAATAAACTTCTATCATGGTTAAGTCATTTTGAGTCTTTTTGTTATAGCATAGCTTGGTAAGAAGAATCTTAGTCCCTGAGATATCCTGCCCCTGGTGTGTAGACTGCGCTTACCCCTTGGGGTTTGGAATGTGACATTTTGTACTTTTGTGATTATGTCACATTTTGTGGCACAATTGACTGTAAACATTTCTGAGTGGGCCTAACTGAAGCCATTTAAAAGCAGGAGTGTTCCTCGGCTGGCTGCAGAAGAGGCCATGAGAACAATGTGCAGCTGAGGAGGATTTGAGCGTGGTTTCTGACTGGAAGACTGACAGACATGGTGCAAGGACAGCAGGGGACCTCTGGACGCAAGAGCCAGTCGTGTCGGACAGCCAAGAAAGGAAAAGGGACCTCAGCCCTAAAACTGCAAGGAGCTAAGACCCCTCAACAAAAACAAGCTTGGAAGCGGGTTTTTCCCCTCAGTGCTTGCAGATGAGAATCCAGCCCTTTCAACACTGATTTCTGTACTTTGTTCATACTCAGCACAAATAACCCAGCCAGGTTGTGCTGGACATCTGATCCATAGAATTGGTGACAATTCTACTCATGTTGTTAAGCTGCTTAGTTTGTAATAATGTGCTACACAGCTCCAGAAATCTTGCATATTAGTGAGGCTCCGAAGCCCCACGCGCTGTTGTCTACACACTGGAGAACCAGGAAAGCCGATGCGTTACTCGGTTCCAGTCCAAAGCCATGAGAATCAAGGCTTTCAGGGTCTGTGGGCAGAAGATGGGTGTCTGCGCTCAGAAAGAAAACAAGTGCATCCCCCTCTGCCCTTGCGTTCTGTTTGGATGGCGATTGGAAGGAGCTGCTTTCTTTTAGGGGAGAGCAGGGTTAGGAGTCTGGTTGTGGACCGTGTAAGTTTTAAACTTTGAACCCAGCCCAGTGGCACATGCCTGTAATCTCCGCACTTGGGAGACGGAAGGATCTTAGCAAGTTTGAGGCCAGCCTGGGCTACAGAGTGAGTTTAAGACCACCCTGAACTATGTAGCAAAACACTACAAAAAAAGTTAAAACTTCGAGATACTTTTCAGCTGCACAAGTGGTGACATAAATAGGCAGTTTGACACACAAATGAGGGCTGGGGATATAGCTCAGTGGAATAAGCACTCTGCCTAGCAAGTGCAGGGTCCTGAGTTCGATTCCCCAGTACCGCCAAAAAATAAAAGAGACACACAAATGGATTTCAGAGTACATGTAGGGCTGGATTTCTTTTTTCTTGACTCTCCTTCCTTTCTCCCATCATTCAGCAGAATTTTTTTTTTTTTTTTTTTTTTTTTTTTTTCCATTTGAGACAGGGTCTCCCTTATGAAGCCCAGGCTGGCAGCGATTCTACTACTTCAGCCTCCACAGTGCTGGGATTACAGACCTGCGCCACCACACCGGCTCGACTGGATTTAAAAAACTCAACCATTCCTGGATACCTAGCCCCATCTAGAGTTAGGGCTGGCGGAGGTGCAGTTTGTCTTACCGTATTCGGGCTTCCTTTTGGGAGGCGGGAGCAACGGATGTGTTCGAGGGGCGGGGGGTGGGGGAGTCCTGAGGGCAAACCTCGTTGGCACCTGCACTAGCTTAGTCCGTGAATAGATAAACAGTCACATGTCTGGCACCTGCTCTCGTAGCCTCAGAGCGTCTTTCTTTCCAGACCCCTGGGGCGCTGGGACCTCTTCCTGCCCCGCTGGCCGCGTTCGCCGCTCCAGGCCCGGCCCAATGCGACCCCTCCCCCGACCCTCCCCGGCAGCGGCGGCTCCAGGCCCAGGCTCGGGACCTGCAGGTGCCTTAACCGTTATAACAGCTGGGGTCCCTGGAGCCGCTGGCCTCGGCCGGGGATCTGCTTCCCTTGGTTCCCCGGCACCCGCGTTGCCCCTGCCCGCGGGAAGGCGCCCTCACACGGGCTGCCACGGAGCGCCCCGTCGGTCCTCCTCTTGCAGCCCACTCCTTTGCCCCTAGGTTCCATCGCGTCCTGTCCACCGGTTCGTGGTGCCCACTTGGTGGGTTTCTGTTCTCATGGGCTTCTCAGCCTGTGGGCCGAGACGTCGGAGTACAGGGGCTTTGCTGTCCCCACTGAAATCTCTTTCCTCCCCTTCAGGTGCTCATCGGTGTCCACGCTGAAGCTTCCTGGCCGCGACTGGGGTTCTTTGGGTGAGCCTCTGTGGGCGCCTCTGTCCTAGTCGGGCGATCGCTTTTGTGCCAGCCTCTCAGTGTGTGCGTGGCTGTGACTAGGGGGAGCCAGCCTGGTTCCCGAGTCTAAGTGCACCTTCTTTTCCGGCAGGCGCTGCCCGATGAAACATCAGCAGAGCTGGCCCTCTTCCCGTCCCTTGCCTCCTATACCCCTTAGGCCAGGTGAGGGGGCTGGGAGGTGGGAAGGAGCTCCTTCTTGCGCAGGGAGGGCTCCCACCTCTGACCTGGGCCTGCTTCTCAGCCTTTGAGGAGGCAGCAGGGAAGTACTGAGAGTTGAGGAACGGCACTCTGCTGGTCTGCTTCTGCAGCTTCGTCCGTGTCCTGGTCCTCTCCCCTCCCTTTGCTCCTGACCTCAGACTCTGCCAAGAGCCTGAGCGCCCTTACCCTGCCTCTCTCCTGGGGTGGGCCATGCAGGTGAAGCCCAGAAGCAGAGAGCCTGGAACTGGCAGTTGGATCCTGAACTGTGGGCAAGATCACTTCGTCGGCAGCTGAATGTCCAGCTCCTCTCGGCCCTGGAAGAGAAGAGGACAGGCTTGTCTCTCGAGGCAGTATCATCAGATACCCTTGAGTCTTGGCACTCTGTATGTAGCCTGGACAGCACAAGACCTGGACCTTGGATCTTCCAGAAGAAACAGATGAAATTCCTCACGGCAGCACCTGACTTAGAGCAGCCTACGGTGTTGCAGCTGCTGCTAGCTGAGCTCCAAACTCTGATCTCCGCCGTGCTGCAGGACCGCAGCCCTGCAGCTTGGCGCTACCTGCATGCAGTACTGGGTCTCCTGCCTCCATACCGTGAGTTGCTAGTCGGTCACCTTGACTTGATGCCCTTCCTGGAGCGGCTGTACTGCTGGGCTCCCTGGGTCCAAACCCAAGTCCAGCTGGACCTGCTAGATGCCATAGACCATGCCTTCCCCCGAGACAGCTCTTTGTCGCACAGTGCCTCCCATATTGACTGCTATCCCCAGAAGAGGAGGTTCCACCGAAGGCCACCGTGCCCACCTTGCCCTTTTGTGCAGGCCCGGTGGGGTGGGCAGCAAGTAAAGCAGGAACTGACCACGTGGCTGCGACCACTGACGCTGCCTGAGCTGCAGCATTGCCTGGGCATTGTTGGCGTTGAGGTGGCTCTAGAAGAGTCCCAGTGGCTGGACAGTCTGAGTCTCCTGCCCTTGGCACTGGCTACAGACATCCCTGTGCAGTATAAAAGCAGAGACACTAGCAGCGTACAAGAGGAGCCTGTTGGAAGCAAAGATGCTAAGTAAGTGAGTGACCCAGTCTGGGGCTTTGCACGGAGGAGACGGTTAGGGAGGCTCTGGGCCACTTGACATCTAGAGCCAGCTCACTATTGATCTTATGCATTAGCCTGACCCCAAGCTGAGCCGGTACGAGGCTGCTCAATAAACCCAGTGTTAATCCCCAAAGGGAGATGCAGAAATTGAAGTCAAAAGTGAGCTGTCAGGAAACCAAAGCTTCCAAAAACTGCTTGACTTTCCAGTTTCTGGGCTTCTTTCTTAGATGGCTAGAAGCCTCCTTCATTTTTTACTCATTCATTCAGTCCCTGAGCTTCACTTCTAGACCTGTCTTTTGCTGGGTCTTAGGTGCTTGATACCTTGGGTCCTTAGAATACTAAGAAGCGCTGGCCACCACAGGTCTCTGTAGCTGCCAAGGCAGAGAGAGCACAGTGGGCAGCACTGCTGGATAGGGTTTCATCCTGCCCCTTTCAAGATTTTCACCCCGCCTTCCCAGTGTGGACCTTCTTACTCCTGGAGTGATGATCCCCCCAAATTCTGGCTATGCGAGCTCTTTAGGATTTCAGAATGCCTACAGAGACCTCCTCTTTTGAACGTTCTTTAGTTTTACTCTTTGAAGTTTTCCTTGTTCTCTGCCTTGCTTTTCTAGGTGTTTTGTAGTTTGTCTAGGAAACATCCACTGTACTGGGGAAAAGGTTAGATTCCCTTCTTCCTCAGTTTTTGCTGTAAGTCCGTGGTTGGGTCAAGTTTTTCCTGAATTCTCAAAGCTCTAACGGTGGGTTGATGGGCAGGCTCCTGGAAGGTGGCCAACTATTTATGCCTTCAACAGTCCCAGCAAACTCTTGTCCTTCTTCAAAGAGGTGCCTGTGCCCTGAGTACAAGTGTCCCCCTGCCACACATACCTTAACCGAAATGGCAGTAAGTTAAGATGTTGGGAAGGGGTCAAGTTTTCCTCCCTCCCTTTGAACTTGGCAGTAAGCCTCTGCAGTCTAGCTAATAAAGTTAAATTTACATAAGGTTTTCCAGTCCTGGCCTCCCAGACATTCACTGAATAAGACCTGCTAGATGCTGGGGGATACAAGACAAGGCAGATTCAAACCATTCCCATGGAGGCTTACAGTTTAGTTAAGAAGATAGATATAGATACCTTAACACAAATAAAATATAATTACAAATTGTTATAAGTATTGTAATACAAAAGAACACCGTGTCTCCTGGGGGCTCTTCTGGGGAAGGAGGGGGGGAAGGGGGAGGGAGGGAGAATGGACAGTAGGGAAAGCACATCCCTGTGGGGCTGGATTCGTTTAGCAAAATATCTTGCAAGTTAGGAGGCAGCACTCAGTAATGTTCAGTGCTACTAAGGCAAATAGCAATCTGAAAATTATAGCATTAAGCAACAAGGAAAATGTCAGTGCGAGCAGTTTCAGTGGAGTTCGTGGGGGAAAACTAGATTATGAGTGGAAGAGGAGGTGGGTATCTCATGTTACCATTCTTTCATGAAGCCTGACTTGAAAGGAAAGGCTAGTAGGATGGCAGGTTGAAATAAGTTTGGTGTCTGGACAGGATTCTTTTAAAAAGTAGATGTTTGTTTGTTTGTTTGTTTGTTTGTTTATTTATTTTTGCGGTGCTGGGGATCGAACTCAGGACCTTGCGCTTGTTAGGCAAGTGCTTATTCGACTGAGCTCTATCCCCAGCCCAAAAGTAGATGTTTATAACCCTTAAAACAGACCTAGAGAAATACACACCTAATAAATATTTGTGAACTAAATTAACACGCTAGGGTAAGAAGAGAAAATTTAAAATATATCATAGAGAAGGGGTAAGGTTTTCAGAGCACTGATAGGCTAGCCTTGTGGACAAGAAAGAACACCTAGGCTGCTCAGGTTGGGACGCACAGATCTGTGGCAAGGCAACTGAAATTGAGTTAGTTCCTGGCCAATAACTTCAGTTTCTCTAGAAAAGAAAGGAAGCAAAGAAGGATGGGATTAGGGGCTTGGCAGGGCCAGGCATAGGGTTAAGATACACAGTTGGAGGGAGCTGAGAACCATAGCTGCTTGAGAACTTGTACTAAGATATCAAAACATAATGAGCCTTATAAGCAAGACTGGACTCTAGAGATCTATAAAGGAACCAGTATTCTTGGGTCTATGAGCTTCTTAATCTACTGTATCATATAAGGCTTGAACTGCCGAGGAAATGAATAATAGCATTTATTTTATTTAAGACCTCCTGACCCAATATCACAGTCCTAAGCCATATTGATGATATGATCTCTAGAACAGGATTGGACCGTAATGCCTGGCTTATTCTATTGATCAAAGTTTGGGTCAACTAATGATTTTCATATACTTTAAGGCTAAGTTAAATAATTTCTAGGTTCTAATTGTTGTTTGTTTTGTGCTGTGAGATCACCCCAACCACAATTATTAGTGGCTAATTTTCTTAGCAATTTTGTTGACCAATACAGTAAACAGCAAGAAGATGAGATCAGTGAGGGATACAAGAGGATATAAGAAAATTAGAAAAGTATCCCCTGTTCCTGGATAGGCCAAACCAGTAAAGCCAAAACGGGTCTACTTCCAAAACCGTTATACAGATTTAACACAACCCCAGTCTAAGTACCAATAGCATTCTTTGCAGATTTAGAGAATACAATCGTGAAATTCACAAGACCCAGAAGAGACCTAGAATATCAGAAGCAGTTCTGGGCAACAAGGCAGGAGACATGAAAAGCCAGAGAAAAACATTTTCAGCCAGGGTAAGAAGATGAGAAGGCTTCGGGGGGATTGAAGGACGCATCACCACCTTGAGGCTGAAAATGGAAAGACTTCGAAGCTCTTGTTTAAGTGACGATGACAAGAAGGACAAGAATGACGACGGAGGCAAGAGCGATGAGTTGTAATAGGGTGGCGGCCACGCGGGGCCAGGACCAGGTGCCGTGGAAGCAAAGACAGGGGGAGACCAGATCCAGAGGGTTAGGACGGTTAACAGAGAAGGTTAGGACGGTTCATCCAGGCTCGGATGAGGAGCTGAAAAAACCAAATTCTTCCTATTATTTGTACGTAAGTGTTGCGTCATTCTGACTTAACAATAATTACAGCCAACCCGGAACGATTATTCATTCGTCAGAGAGGGAAAAACATTGTTCATGCACTGTGTGAATATAGTTCCCTGTGCTGCAGGACAGATACAGTTTTGCTCAGTATGTCTTCGAGCCGAGGTGGTAGGCAGGCCCTGACAGTGTCACCTCGCTTGCCCTCAGACCGCTGATCTGGCTCCTCCTCTCACAGGCCCACAGTGGCAAAGCCCATCTCTAGGTACCTGACCTCTTTCCCTGCCTTTTCTCTCCTGATCTTCTGTATGCAGGTCTCAGTTGGACTATGAAGTTTCTGGGGAGAAGCCCTTCCAAAAGAGAAGCACTAGCTTCTCGTCGGAGACTTTCTTCTCGGGGAGCGAGGTGTTGAGCATTCTGGATACAGAGAGATACCGGAAGAGGATCCACTTCCTCTATCTCAATGTGGCTCCCAGTCGGTACTTTAGGTATGAGCCCGGAGCCAGAGCTCTTCTGTGCCTCCCCCTCCCGGATTCCCTCCGCGCAACCTTCCGCTTCTCTCTCTTCCCATGCACATTCCTCTCCCCTGCTTTCCCCACATGCTTTTTCTCTGTCTCCACTTTCCTTCCTCCTTCGCTTCTCCTCAGCCTCCTCCGCCTGATCTACCTCCTTTATCCGACCCTTTTCTCTCGTAGCCTTTTGTTTTAGTCCCTCTTTCCTCAGCTTTTGCTCTTTCTCCTTTATTCTATCCTAGAATGAGAGAAACATTTGATCATAGCCTCAGAAGCAAATTTAATGATAGTCTCTTCCATCTTCAGGGCACAAATTGATTGTTTAAAGCTTTAGTGTCTGGGAAGCTTTGTTTTTCTGAAGGCATCCTGTTCCTTAGATGGAATAAAAAATCTACTTTCTTTTAACTTCTACCTCCTGGCCTTAATTTTATCTCTGGGGCTGTAAAAACAAGCCTCCTCCTTCTACACGATTTGAGGCATAACTTTCTCCCCATTATATCCAAATCTTATGTATTTTAAAAAAAATGTTTAAGTTTTAAAATGTTTTACCTATCTATTTATTTTGTGGTATGGGAATTCAACCCAGAGCCTACACATGGTAAGTAAGTGCTCTGCCACTAAGCTACGTTCCCAGCTGATTTTTAAAAATTTTGTCACATAATAATTATATATATATATATGTAGTACAGTGTGATATATGCAATATGTAATGATCAAATCAGAATATGGACATATCTATTACCTTAGGCACTTAATTATTTTTGAATAGAGAACATTCAGAATGTTCTCCATGAGCTATTTGGAAATATTCAATTAACTGTTGTTGAATCTGCGTTGGCAGCGACAGAATGGGAGACCCCCATCATGGCCCCAGGTATGACAGCTCCATCTCAAAGATCACCGGGCCTCTACATTCAAGAACTGGCCCTTCTGGCCAGGTGTGGTGGTGCACACTTGTAATCCTAGCGCTTGGGAGGCTGAGATAGGAGGATCACTGTGAGTTCGAGGCCGGACTGGGCCACAAAATGAGTTTAAGGTGAGTCTGAACTGCTGAGTGAGACCGTCTCAAAAAAAACCCATAAAAAACAAAGAGCTGGCCATTCTTGGAGGGCTACACCTGCACCCTGCAGTGGGTGATGGCTGAGACCAGCTTCATCCACTGACCCGCTAAGAACAAGCCCAATTTGGTGCCGTGTACCTTCTGCTTCAAGGAGCTGGAAGGCTGGAAGCCAGCTGGCAGCCCCGCAGAGGAGCAGAAAAAGCATTCCTCTGGCTCTGTTCCTTTCTGTCAGGAAGCAGTTTGAAGAATTAACTCTAAGCGAATTTTTGAAACTGGGCAAAGAGAAAGCCAAGAACAAAATTGCGAAGGAAACCAACACCGAGCAGAAAGAGTTTGAAGAAACTACAAAGAAAAATGCACTGTGCCATCGGGCTGCTGCTGCCTTGGAGTGAGCCCCTTGCCACGGTCACAGACCCTGGAGTGACAGGCCGTGTCCAGGGCATGTTCCCCGGTGTCTTCAACCTTTCTGTCCCTTAGGAAAGGAGAACACCAAACTGTTGAAATTGAGTATTTAACTGATTTTTCATTTTTCTCTTGAAAGTAGCATTCAAACCCCGGACTCGATCCTTAATAATTGTGTAATAATCTGAAGTAAGATTATTTAAAGGACACGTAATTACATAGGGATATGTTCAGAATATATGATTCAGAGGAAAAACAGTAAATCAGGTAGCATATGATCACATTTCCTATATGTAATAGGAAAAAAGCCTAAAAGCATGCGTAACAACACAATGTTCATCATGGTTATTTAAGGGTGGGGGGATGAGATTTTTTTCTTTGTGTTTTCTCTTTTGCTCTGAGTGGTTCTTTGGTTCTTTGGTCTGAGTGACTGGTGATCACAGTGTCTCCACCTTCTCCTTTGGCAGTTTTTGCTGTGAAGTCCTGGAACTTAGCAGATGAGGAGTAGGTGAGGAAGAAGACAGTGTCCCTCTGACCCGACCTCTTTGTGGGAAGGAGAGCTGAATGCCAGGGCAAGGGGTTTCTGGTCTTCATGTCTTCAGCGCTCTGTAAACCAGTAATTCATCTGCCTTTTTGATGTGCGCTTTCTGACAGAGGGCAACAGAATAAATTAATTTTAAAAATTTGTTGTTAATCATAGTTTTCCCACTGTGTGTACAACATCGGAAGTTACTTGTCCCCTTGGCTGTACCTCTGTACCAGTTAATTATCTCCCTCCTTCCTTCCTTCTCCCCCGCCTCCCAGGCTCTGAGGACCACCTTTAGAATGGATATGCTTCTTCCACATTTCAGCATGTCTGAAATTGTGAGGCATCTCACAAACTGATGGACTATCACACTGGATATATAATACCATGCTCCTTCATCTCAGTGTTTCATAAAATAGTGCCGTAGCTTGTAATGGATAGTGTCTTAAACTTCCTGGGCTGTGAGAGATCTGGGTCTGGAGATTGGACTTCTTGGAACAGAATAGTGCTGTTTTCTTTCTCTTCATCTACTTTTGGGCTTTGAATTCTTTCTAACAATATTTTTCCATCATTTTAGTTTGAAAATCATTCTGCTCTTCTCCACCCTCCTGTTCTCTTCTGCCTTCTTCCTTCTTAATCTCCTCAAGCCTTCTCTTGTCTCTTCTTGAAATCTGCATAAGTTCCTTCAGTTTCTACTGAGCTTTTTTTTTTTTTTTTTTTTTTTTTTTTTTTTTTTTTTTTTTTTTTTTTTTTTTTAAAGGCCCTATAATCTGGTGGTGGTGCCACCAAAAAAGGTGAATCCTGAGCACTACATCTTCTCTCCCTTTGGGATCCTGCACATCCATCCTGTAGAGGGCAACGAGGCTATGACGCTAGGTGCCTGGCATCACCAATCTATCCTTTGGCAACAGCTCCAGCTCATCCCGTTCTTTAAGTATTGCCTTGTACGCAAGGCCTTCACCTGGTAGGTGATGGTGGAGGTGGGGGCCGGGGGGAGTGGATGACGGCAATAGCACATTGTCACTGACCCCTGATCTGTAGCTGGAGGAAGAGTGTGAAGTGGCAGGGGCTGTGTCGGCTCCGGACTTTCCTAGGGAATCACCTGCTCTCAGCAGCGCCCCACTTTGGAGCTGGACTTCTCCATATTAACAGGTAAGGTCTTAATACAACTTCCATGGACTGTTAAAATTTATTTTCACAAATGGTAGTATATCATCGTAGAAAAACTGCAAAACAGAAAAGCACAAAGAAAAAAAAATCTAATCCCACCACACTTCAATAACCATGATGAACATTGTGTTGCTATGTATCCTTTTAGGGTTTTTTCCTGTTACATAAAGGAAATGTGATCATGTGCTATCTGATTTGCTTTTTTTCCTCTGAATCATATATTCTGAACATATCCCCAGGTAATTACATGTCCTTTACATAATCTCACTTCAGATTATCACACAATTATTAAGGATCGAGCCTGGGGTTGGAATGCAGTCTTCTCTTTGTTCTCTCTGTGCTAGTATATGTGCTCTTGGGGCAGGGAAGCGGGAGGGGAAGGCTGCTCACGTTCAGTACTGCCTTGCTTGCCTTTTACGATGCTCAGCGATTCCCAAGCATGTGCAGTGATAGCCGTTCCAAACTCAAATGTCTGTGGGGCCTAAGCAGGAGGTATGCAGTGGTGAGACATAAGGAATGCTGTGGTTAGACTTAAGACACTGGGGATAAAGGGGAACTCCGGTCAAGAGATTATATTTAAAGAGAGCAGTCACTACCTGGCTACAACTAATTGTTGCCATTTGAGAATACAGGTCCAGTGCGATCAGCCAATTTATTTTTCAGGATTTCCTGGAAGTCCACATTTTGGGGTAAAATTCTTAATTTTAACCGCTAGGCTCAGATTTTAATGAAAACAGTGTGCTGACTCACTCTTAGTGGTACTCACTGGAAAATTTTTCAGTCTGAATTTGAACCACTGGTATAAGGCAGATTTCATTCTCCAGTCTGGTCTAGCCACCAGATTATTATACAAAAGTCACAAGAGCTTGGGAGGGTGGACAGATCTGAATTTAGATTCTCAACCCCAACATGGAACTTACTCCTTGAGCCTCAGTTTCCTGATCTGAAAGCTGGGATTAAGACTTCTGCTAGAACAATTGTCGTGAACATCAACTGCGATGGTGGGGATACAGTATCAATAGGCACTGAATACATGATGCCCATTATGATCATCCTGTCTGCTTTTTGGGGGGTCTTTAATATTTCTTAAAGGATATTTAAAGATAGAGTTGTTTGAGCGGGAGAGGGAAAGTGGGAAACAAAACAGCTGGCTCCCTCGGAGATGGTCACCTACAGAAAAGTTACGCTTTTGGTGCTTTAATCCTAAAACTCATTTGTCTGCCTATACGTTTAGGAACTGCAGGTTCCCTTAGTCCCAGAAGGAAGCCGCTTTTCCTCTCCTTCTAAGTTGGACTGTTGATGCCATTTGACATTCTCTCCTGGCAGTGCAGGATTCACCCTTCTTGCTGGCACCACTGCCAGATTGTAGGGCCTTTAAAAACAACAACAACAAAAAGCTCAGTAGAAACTGAAGAGGTGTGTTAACTAGTCACCTTTCCATTGTTAAAACAAAATCCCTGAGAGAAACAAAAGGAAAAAGGATTGATTTTTGGCTCCTGGTTTCAGTCTGTGGTTGCTTGATTCTGTTGCTTTGGATCGGTGGCAAGGCAGAGCATCGTGGTGAGGAGCGCATGGTGCAGCAAAGCTGCTCCCATTATGGTGGCAGGACGAGGAGGGGGGCGATATATCTTCAAAAGCACACCTTAGATAACTTCCTCCAAGGTACATTCTATGGTGGTTTCCACCACCATTCAGTGATACCAGGGCCCTTATGGTCCAGCCATCTCCCAAAGGCCCCACTTCTGAACACTGCTGCACTGAGGACCAAATCTTCAACATGTTAGCTTTCCCTGGACCTTTACACTCAAGGTACACACCTCGAATCTTTTCCAAATGGTTCCCAGCCAGTAATTTCCTGGGTTTTAACTTTTCCAAAGAGCCTCAAGAGTGAGCTGTCATTGTTGGTCACTGGGAATATTATAGTCTTCACAGAAAACATGTGCTCAGTCACGGGCAAGTTGGGCTGGAAAGAGGTCAAAGATGCCTGAGGAAGGAGGGCTGGGATGCCAGCTCTAACTAGCTCATTCCTTGATTCCAGGCTTCTGCAGGAGCTGCACTCTGTGTCCTGGCTACCCCAGGAGCCTGATCGGTGCTATGAGCTACTAGATCTGAAGAGGGCTCTCTTCAGGGAGAGAAGGAAGGCTTTAAAGTTACTCTACCGCTGTTTGAACTTCTGTGCGTCTATTCTTCACCTGGTAAGAGGCTCCGGGGTGCTGTGAATCTTTGCTCCACCTGAGCTGCCCGAGTTGCCTCCTCCTCTTAGTTAAGTTCCTCCTGGGATCCCCTCTGTGACCCAGACCCTGCAGTTGGATCACGCCTCTTGACTTGTCCAGCAACAGCAGCCTCTGCACTGGGATAGATGGGTCATTAACAGATGAACAGAGACTAGGACTCAAACTCTCCCTAAGAGTTGGCCCTGGCGGAGGAGCAGAGAGAAGAAGGGAAGTAATATTGTCTATTTTGTTTGTTGTTTGTTCTAACATTAGGGAACTAGGGACATTAGGGACTTTAAGAAATAGAATCCTGAGTTTTCACGCTGCTGAGATTATCTTTGACCCTATCTTGAGCCTTTGGCAGGTTACTATGGTTCACAGATGCATGCAAGAGCGAAGCCCTTCCTAACTGTGTCTACTTTGTATCTGAGGTGTGCACCCCTGTCTAGGGTTCTGGGAGGTCCTGTTGTGCACTTCTTTTAAAATTTTTTTTGTTTTTGCGGTGCTAGGGATTGAACCCAGAGCCTTGTGCGTGCAAGGCAAGAGCTCTACCACTGAGCCACATCCCCAGCCCTGCACCCGTGCTCACCCATGACTTAGTGTCATGGTTTATTGTCAGGTGTTTAATGTTAGGAGGCAGGACCTTTGGAAAGTGATAGGGCCTGCAGATGGGGACGATTGTAAAGACGCTGGTTCAGTCTCATCTGCCACTGTGCTCTTCCAGCTTTCACCACATTCCTCCTATCTGGGGGATACAGCAAGAAAGCTTTTAGCAGGCCTTGGGCTTCCCACTTCCTCCCAGAATTATAACAAAGTAAGTTTCTGTTCTTTGTAAATTATCCCGCCTCAGGCATTCTGTTACAGCAGCACAAGTGGGCTAAGACAACTGGCAACAGAAGTAGGGGACAGTTTTGTGGGACTGAGCCTTCATCTGGGGGTGTCTGAAGCTATCTCCGGGATGATAGCCTCAGAATCGAGTTACACTATGGGACCTACTGTTAGTGTTTACAGAAGAACTGCTGCGTGTGTGGGAAACCCCCAAACCTCTGGTGTCAGAAGTATTGAGTGGGGTGAGAGGGAAAAAAAAACATTTTTCCTGCCTCTTACATTCTAAGCATGTGTCAAATATATGTAATGTGGACATTTCTTCCAAGTGTGTGACTTATTTTTTCATTATTTGATGGCATCTTTTTTTTTTTTTTTTTTGAGACAGTGTCTCTCTGTGCAGTTTGGGCTGGCCTTGAGCTCACTTTGTAGCCCAGGCTGGTCTCGAACTGACAACTATCCTCCTGCCTCAGCCTCCCAAGTGCTAGGATTACAGGTGTGCACCACCACACCCAGCTTAATGGCAGCTTTGAATGAGTGGAAACTTTCTTTTTTTGAGACAGGTTCTCACTATGTAATTCAGGCTGGCCTTAAATTCACTATGTAGCCCAGGCTGGACTCAAACTCATGGTGATCCTCCTGCCTCAGCCTCCTGGATTTTCATTTTCTAAAATTCATTTTATTGATCTATTTTCATCAGTGCCTTTTAAATTGCACTATTATTGAGTATTTTGAGGCCTAGTTTACTAAAATATTTTTGCCTACACTGAGGTGATATATAGATATTCTCCTGTTTTCTTGGACATTTGATTACCTATGTTTCAGATTTAGCTCTATGATCTATCAAATTAATTTCTATATTTGATGTGAGGTAAAAGTCAAGGTTTATTTTCCCACTTATTATTATGATCATCTTTTCTTCCCCTTAATAGTAGCAGTGTCTTTTTAAGAAATAGGATGACATGATCTTTGTGAGTCTGTTTCTGGGTTCTGTGTTCTGTCCTGTCCATCAGTCTGTTCATCAGTGTCACAGTGTCAGTTCTCAGCGGTTATATGTCACAGTGAGGTTGTATTTGATATCCTAAATCCTACTGCATTTCTCTTCTTCAAGATTACCATGGGTGTTTTGGGTTCTTTGAATTTCCATGTAAAATATGGAATCAACTGGTTAATCTCCACGAGGTGGCTTATGTGAATTTTCAGTGCACTTGCTTTGACTCCATAGGCCAATCTAGGGAGAATTTCCATTTTAACATTTAGTTTCCTGACCCTGACTCTGATCTCGCCATTTATTTTGCCTTCTTTCATTTGTCTTAGCAAACCTTTATAGGTGGCCTATAGGAGTCCTAAGCATGACATTATTAGACTTATTACTTGACATTTAGTGAGGCTCGTTGGTATTATACATGGTATTTAAAATTACCATTGTTAGCCGAGTATAGTAATACATGTCTGTAATTCTGGCACTTGAAAGGCAGAGCCAGGAGGATCACCTCAAGTTCAAGGCCAGTCTGAACTACACAGTGAGACCCTATCTCAAAAAAATATTAAATAAATACGTTTAACTTTTTAGCCTGGGGTGATGGTACACGCTTGTAATCCCAGCACTCACGGAGACTAAGGCATGAAGGTGACAAGATAGAGCCCAGCCGGGCAATTCAGCAATTTAGGGAGACCCTGCCTCATAATTTTTTTTAAAAAGGTCTGGGGATATAGCTCAGTGCAAAAGGACCTAGGTTCAAACCTAGAACCAAAATGACGATGAGGAGGAGGAGCAGGAGGACAGAAGAAGAGAATAAAAGGAAGAGGAAGGAGAGGGCGCAGACTGTGCTGATGGGTGTGTGCACTCGCGTGTGTGGACAAGGAGGTAAGGGCAGATGAGCAGAGTCCCAGCACCTCGGACTACACGGGCCGTCCTTCTCTCTGCCCCGTACCTGCCTGGGGGTGGTGAGCATTTATGTGTGCAGTTCTTTCCGTTCATTTCCACGTTTTCAAATGCTTAGGCTTGGGGACAGTGGGGACAGCAGAGGAGGAGAAGGGAAGGGAGCAGTACCAGGGCAGCAGGAGGTGGACCTGAGCTGAAGAAGGAGGACTCACACCGGGTTAATAACGGCCCTTAGTTATCAAGGGCTGATCAGGTCCACAATCTCCTGAACTGGTATACGGTGAAGGCTGAATAAAAAGAGGCGAATGGAATGATTTCAGGGCTCCAGGAGGGTCAGAGCCCTCTCACAGAACTCAAGATTGTCTCAGGGCTAAGACCCTGATCTTCTCTGGGTGGCCCGTATTTATTTGGTTATCAGAAGAGAGGACAGTACTCAAGAAGGGTGGAACCACTCAAGGACTTCTCCACGTAAGTGTTAAGGTAATCCACCCAGGAGTCAGATGCCTGAAGCTACAGTCTTTATCTAGTTGAGGTTGGATCCAGGAGTCCTTGGCTGTGATCTTGTCTTATTCTTTGAGGCTTTTCAGCTTCATCCGCCATTACAGGCCTTAGCAGGGATTAGTGACTCACAGAGGTTCACTTACTATGAGTCCACCACCTATCTCCAGACAAGGAGCCAAGGCCTTGGACAGACTCACAAGAAAACATGGAAAGTCAATTGGTTAATTTAAGTCCGTCTCAGGGCTGCTTCATAGTGGTCTCCATCACATTAACCTGAAGTTAAGGAACAGAGCCTGGGAGGAAGTGACAGCTTGTCCTTGATAATTGCTTATGTGCCAGTGGGAAATCAAAGGTCTGAATGACACTTATTTTTTTTTGAAACAGGGTTTCACTATCCTGCTCAGGCTGGCCTTGAACTCATTATGTAGCCTAGGCTGGCCTCGAGCTCACAGCAATCCTCTACTTCAGCCTCGTTAGTGCTGAGATTACAGGCTGAATGACACTTTTAAAGAACCAGCGTTTCTGGTTATACCTAATGTAGAATTAAATTCACTGGCTGGCGTCCCAGCCTAAGTAAACTTCAAAAATTGGAATGTAGTAACAGTGTAATTTCTAGAGGCTTGGAAGTTTTAGCAGATAAATGTCCAGATCTTACCTACCTGAATTTGAGTGGAAACAAGATCAAAGATCTCAGCACAGTAGATGAAATTTGAAAAGTCTCGATTTGTTTAACTGTCAGATCACAAACCTGGAAGATTACCAAGAAAGTATTTTTGAACCGCTGCAGTCAATCACATATTTAGATGACTCTGATAGAGAAGAGAGCAAAGCACTAGATTCAGAGAGGAGGAAGAGGAGGAGGGGGGAGGTGAAGAGGGTGATGAAGGGGCGCCACCTGCAGGACATGAAGAAGTGGGGGACCAGGAAGAAGAGGGTGAGGATGAGGGGAAGGCGCGGCACGCTCAGAGCTGGGGGGGGGATAAGCAGTCAGCCTCTCATACTTAATGGAAGAAATTCAGGATGAAGTTAGTGAGGATGGCCATGTTGAAGGAAGGAGAACAGGAGGTAGAGGAAGCATGTCTTCAGGGGGAGGCGATGACTGAGGGCTGTGGGGTGAAAGCAGGCACGGAGGGTGCGCGAGCGTGCGGAGGAGGGCCCCTCAGGACATCTGCGCGCACGCGTGTCCCTGCATGATGTGCCTTGCTTGGGGCTCAGCTGGGTCTCAGAAAGCTGGGTTTGAGCTCGTGCATAGCAGAAATGCAGTCCGCAGACACCAGTCAGTTGTAGTTACAAGCTCTGTGGAGCGCCCCAAGGAACAGGAGGGCAGAGCGGACAAAGGCTCCATCTGGCCAGGCATAGCCTCCTGGTGTCTTCCTTCTGCTCCTCCACAGGCCACGTCCAGAGACTTGGCAACTAGCAGCAGCCCTTGTAGACTAACAGCCTTCCTAGCCGGGGTCTAGCTCAATGCTGCAGCGCCTACCTGGCGAGTGTGAGGGGTGCCTACCTGGCGAGTGTGAGGTCCTAAGTTCAATTTTCAGTTCCGAGAAAAAAAAAGGAATTCAATAAAAACCCTCCTAGATCTGGAAAGAATTCACAAGGCTCTTAGGCTTTATCCCACCCTCAATCGAAAGTCTATGCTAGTAGTCAGAAACAGTTTCCACTAGAGCATAAAGCAGCATTTTCTTGCCAGCAGGCCACAACTCCCAGACCTAGCAGTTGAACCCGATATCCTGTGACTGTCACTAAATCTTCTCTGATACTAGGAATTGAACTCAGGGCCTCGTGCTTTGGAGGCAGGCACTGGCTCACTGACCTACATTCCTGGCCGGAGGGTTGCTAGACCTTACTCGTCTAGCCTTTTTCTTGGTTTATTCTGTGCATTTTGAAGCTCTGTATTTATATATGCAAACGTTTTCCACTTGAGTTCCACCCTAGGGGCTTTCAGTGGACAGCCCTGGCCTATCAGCATTAGCATACCATTTGTGTCCTCTTCATATATACTGTTCATTCTGCATCTTTTCTGGTCTGGGGCTAATCTCTACTAAAAGGGGACCTGCCAGGGGCATAGTTAGGTTCCAGCATCCAGGCACAGAGACCAGCAAGCAGGTAGTGTAGTCTCCGTTCCTCTGTCTCCAGGGACCCTCTGTTCTCTGCCCTGACAGGTTCACGAGGACACGTACCACATGCAACAGGGCCTTCAGGAGCGAGTACGGAACAGCCACAGGATCAGGACGGGCCAAGGTTCCATCTACCTGCTCAAGGTGCAGCGCCAGCAGCTGGAGCAGAAGCTGAAGCAGGCAGAGACCTGGTGGCTGCAGTTGGGAAAGTTTGCCCGCCTGGTCAGCTACATGATTTGTCAGAACCTTGTTACCATCCTGGAAAATGAGATAACCTCCTTTGTGGCCAACAGCCTGCAAGTGAGGTGGTGGGCAGCAGAAGAAGGCAGTCAGGGGCCAGATGGGGGTGGTGTGTGCCACCCTCTAACCCTCCCTCCTTTCCTGACTCTTCTTTCACAGGCTCAAAGGCAGAAACCCTTTCTGTCATCACAGCTGGTCTGTGGTGGTGGTTGCCAGCTCTCCCCTAGGCCCAGTGTTGAAAGCATCACGCAGATTCTATCTGAGGGCCTCCATTCCATCAAGGCTTCTGCCCTGAAGGTATGGATTCTGGGTTTGCTAGGAATTCCCCGTTCCCATCCCTGTGTAGTCAGAAGCCCTCGGCCTGGTTTAAATCTGTCATTGCTTCTCTGTCTCTGCCCTTTCTCTGTATCCTGGCCTACAGCTAATGCAGTCTGCTGACCTGAAGACCTGGAGGGGTACCCTGATTTTTGAAGGTACTTAAGGAGACCAGGGCAGGGGTAGGAAGGCTGGAAGGAGGGAAGGCCACATGGAGGTGTCAGTGGCATGAGAAATGGTCAGGAGGCCCAGGTCTTTGGGTGTGACAGAGCAGCTGTAACCTGGGCACTGTACATGTGTGTTGGGGTAGGGGGAAAGTCAGGAAATGTTTTTGTTTACTAATTCACGTGCTTATGTTTGTGTGTGTGAGGTGAGGGAGTGTGTAAGGGCTGCGACGACATTGCCTTCCTGATACATCCAGAACTCCACAAGGTTTTTCACCGGAATCAGAATCGCGCTCCATTCCCTGTTGCAGTGGATTGTTATGTTCATCTGTACTTGTTGAGGAGCTCACTTGCTTTGTCTCATGCAGCTCTTTTTCCTTTCCTATGGAGTACAGTAGCTCATTAGTATCACTGACCCCTTGTCAACCATCAGTGGGGAAATGCATTTTCATATTTTCTTTAGAATACTAACGCAGTCACAAACAAAATCAGTAGGCTCGTTCAGTGATATCTGTCTGACATGTAGACGCTTAGCTTTTTAATTTTCATTGAAAGGAGTCTGTGTTTACTTGCTTGTTTGTTTTTTTGTAAATCACACTGGTTGGGTCACATTTTTTCCAAAAAGCAATTTAGGGTAATTGGTAGAGACCATAGGGTGGTGGAAAGCGAAAAGCCTCCGGAATCAGGGACATTAGCTTATGAAGCTGTGTAAGTGGAAATAACAAAATATCTGAGGTTGAAGATTAGAAAAAGAAGTCTGTCAGGGCAGGCTCAGCACATGGTCATACTTCTCACTACTGTGTTACACTACAGACCTGGATAAATCAGAGAATTCACAGCAGTTTCTCATCACTTGCTGCAATGTCTTCCTTTGAATGATTTTTTTTTAAATCTTGAATTTTTATTCTAAAGTCTGAAGAAAGTGAAAATATTCACCTGCTGTGTATTAGGTTTTCCCTTCCACTTTGAATGTCTTGATGCTTTTTTTTTTTTTTGCTTGGATCTTACTGTCAAAGAGTTTAGGGGAAAGAAGAGATAGAAGAAAAAACATAATGATGTGACAAATGTTAATTGTTGAATCTAAGGGGGTGGATAAGAGAGTTCATAGTACCATTCTTTAAACTTTTCCATAAAATTGTAAGGAGAAAAAGATCTGGAAAATCATGGCTAGAAAATTAGACATACAGTGGGGGAATCAGAAGCAAAACTCTAATTTAAGATTGACCCTAAATTCTTTAAGGAAAAATGGAACAATTTTCAGCAGTAGGTAAAATTGTACTAGCAGTCTTTTTTTTTTTTTTTTTTTATTTTAGAAACATAAAAGTACAAAAACATATTGACAAACA